>JAQLOL010000023.1:5126499-5151717 GCA_029783665.1 Naso thynnoides
TATCATCTATGTTCTGTCTACATTTGTTAAAGGGAATGTATTATTCTCATTTCCTGGTTTTTGATTTTGATGTTGGACTCTGATAGAGCAGCTAGACTCAGCTGACCGAACAGTAAAGTCTGTAGATCTTTAGAAAGCTATGACTCGCACCCTCCGTCTTCCGTGTATTTTTTGCATTCTCTCAAAATGGTCTGTGTCGGTTCCTCCTTCCCCTTTTCTTCCCCTTTTCTTCATGTGCTCCTTTGGACTTCGCTGTACTCGCAGCCCCTTTACTGACACAAAACAAACACAGCTAGGACACTGAGTAACTGTTACTTACAGCTGGCACTTCTCACTCTTCAAGATGATAAAGCAACAGAAGAAACATTTGAGAGATGTTGGTAATGAGAGGACAGATAAGATTATGCAGATATATAACAGACTGTAAAGGAAAACGGCATTATATAATAGGCTGTCATCTGTAAATGATTAAACATTAAGTTACAAAATCATCTCCTGACGTTGTCTATGTGTTAATCCCTGCGCAGTAATATGGCCTCTTCATCTATAAAATCCTCAACAAAAGGGCTCAGCATGTTCAACACAAAAGTGCGTTTTATATAATATGACTTACAGACTATAAACCAACAGGGATTTTTTGTCAACAATCAATAAAACTCTTGGGAGGAGACAGAGCGAAACTCAAGGTTTGTTGAAAAAAACCCTGCTCCTGACCTGGTTAGATTCACAGACTCAGTTACCATAGTAACTGACTCATAGCTTAAGTTACCTCTCTTTGTGAAACGGGTCGGAGTTACTCCTCTTTCTCGGGTTTGACTTACCTCCCCTTTATAAAACATCCAGAGTTGCCCTCATTACAAGGTTAACAGACAGAGTTTTCACTAAACCTGTTTGTGAAATGCGTCCCTGCTGCTGAGGTGTAAACTTTGAGTGTTTACTGAAGTAGAAGAAATGCATTTATTGACTGGAAATAACAACTTTATAAATAACAAAATATGTTTTAAATATTAAGGTACAGTGGAGTGAGAGTCCAGCGGTTCTCAAACCACTGACACATGCCCTTTCAGAAGCCAAAAAAGTTAATGCACAGGGAAAGCAAATAATATATTTTTTTTAAACATTTTTTAGTTTCAAGTTGAATTTTAGAACGAGAGTACAAGAGCGCAGGAGTGTCAACACATCTTTTTTTTGTCTCTATTTCAAACTGTATTCATTCAGCTTGGTTTCACATATTTCCACAACCCTGCCTGCAGTGGCTCCATGCTTCACTGGGAACCGACTCACAGTTTGAAGACCCACGATTTAGTCAGTTTCTTTAATGGCTGTGAATAACAGCTATTTAACACAATGAACACCAACACTGGCAAAGCCAAGTATCAGTTATTGCTGGTGGAGAACAACAGAGAGGGTGGGGAAAGACCACAACGGTGAAGATGTCTATCCCTATTCTGATCAATCAGTTTGTGCAGAGCTTTAGAGTGTAGAGAAGTCATGAACCACCAACCGCGTCTGAATTTGTGATTTCATGCTGGATTTCAATGAGAGCACAGTTAGCATTGTTGGAAGGGTTTTGTATCTTTAAACAAATCAGTAAAGTACTCAACAATTACTTTTTTTATTTTTAGACATTCTTGCAATTCTTCATTGTAATGTAGCTGTTTGTATATGCTGATTTATCCATGTGGTAGCCCTCTGGTTATACTGTAGCAGGTCTCAGTGCATACCTGGTTCAGAGCTGAATTGATTATCTGAGAAAATGTTGCTGTGGAGTAAAGAGAAACAACTACAACAGCATACAAAGTAGAAGTGTATGTTCTGCTGACATGGCGTCTTGAGTGTAACCACAGCATGCTGTGCCCATGGCAATGTTTATTACAGAACCAAAGACCAAAGATAGAAAAGATTTTTATGTAATTTTGTTCTCTGACTTCAACCTGACAATCACTGGCAATGAATTGCCTTATTCTGCACATATACAGTACAGCGAAAATGGTTTTAATAGCAATGCATTTGTCACATTACAAAATCATACTACGGTGCTACTAGTCTATTGCTTCTTTGTGCAGACATTATCTGCATCAGCACATTATGTTTGCCTTGACAGAAGAGAAGGTTGTCATGTGGCTCATTAGCATGTAAACAGGATTTAACCGTCCAATAAGAAGTCGTATTCCACTGCAGAGTGAATTCAAGCTACGTGTTCTGGCTGCTCTGAGGATAAACTCCAGCTGTGACCTCAAACATGTGGCGTGTCAATGAATATTCACCTGCAGACACTAAGTCAGCAAGGACCACAACTGCACTTCTCTCCTGTCCATTAGCATAAAAGTGAAGTAAGCGATTCTGGGGAAACATTTATTAACAGTCAAATATACTCTACATTCATGGAGGTGATTTGCCTCGGCAAGGACACTAACAACTAGGCCTACAGCTGCCCAAAAGAGAAATGTGACAGAATCCAGAGCATCTGCTGCCTAAAGGTAATTTAGCCTTAATAAGTAACATTATGCAGGTGTCAGGTAAAGACAAGCCCTGTAATTCCAGTAGAAAGCAAGTGAAATATTTTTATTCAACATTTGCAAGGTACTTTCTCCACTTTCATCCACATACAGAAATAGAATGGGGTCCTTGTTTTGGTACTGTCAGTGTAGCCAGAGGATACATTCACAAACATATTTAGGCCAAGACTTTTTCTTTCGTGTTATTATTTACAGTCTGCAACTTCTCAGTTTTTTTCTTTTTGTTATTTGCCTCCCTCCCCAGTCCCAGACAAGAAGATAGATATCATTCTTTTGACTGTGCGCACAGTAACAAGGAAGAGACGGGCAGAGCTCGCCCAATGCTAATTAGCTTAGCTGAAATACTGGTAGTCAGTGGGAAGTGCTAGCCGGCCTCCACCTAAAGTTATTGGATAAACTTTCCAACAACTCTTAACAGTCCTGTGTGCTTGTTGTGACTTGTTTATTTACCATGTTATGTTATTTTCAGACTCAGACTAGCATTTTAAGTAATTTTAGGATTCAAATATGTACAGGAAGTGAACCACACATGAAGAAGAAATGTGTGGACAGCGTTCATAAAAAGTTGAGTTGATTGTTAATTAAAAAATGAAAAAAAAAACCCCAAAGCCTTACTGATTTTGACTTTTTGCATCAACTTATAAAAAGCCTCCAAAATGAAAAACAATGTGAGATTGTTGCAATCAGAAACAAATTTATCCTGGCAGTTTAATAATGTTAGCTTCTCTTATTATCATCATTAACAACATACCCTAAAACCAGGATATCAACCTAAATCACGGAAACTGTTGTGACCAAACACTTGGTCCGCTTCACCAGAAAAGTAGATTAAATCACCAGCCTGGAAAACTTTACTGAGCACTTGTAGAGTTGGAGGATCTGAAATTAAAATATAGCCATTTTCAGTCATTTGTCATAAGACTGGGATCATGATGCATTATTGACATATGCTAACATCAGATATCAGGTGAATAGGCTTTTGCACATCTGTAACAACACAGATAGTAAAGTCACTGCAGCAGACACAAAATTCAAATTAGTGGTGTTTTAAAAAGGCTCTTTAAACAGCACAGAAAGGGTCGCATGCAAAAAACAAATTTCAGCTGGAATGTGCATAATCAAAGCAAAACCAAATTAAATCTAACACATCTTCAACATAATTTTAGCTTTCTAGCTAACATTTGGCCAGCCAGTAATTAAATTTTTTATTCATCTGCTTTTGAAAACAGGATCCTGAATCCAATTTTTTTTCCCTTCTTTTTTGGGGGGGAGAGGGGGCATGACTGTAACACAAAGCAAAAATAGCTGCTGCGTGTATTTGCCTCTGCTAGTTTGCCGTGTTCTTGCACAGTAAGTTATCATGTTTTTACCCAAAGTAAACTCTTCAAATCTACAAAAAAGAAAATGTAAAACGAAACTTAAGTCCTTCTGACTCAGTTGTGTAAAATCAAACTTGAGTCTCAAGTCATAAATAGCAAGTCAAAGCATGTCAGTCAAGCAAGTTCTCAAATTTGCTATTCTTATCTGACTTGAGTTAAATCACGCGACTTGAGAATCCGTTCTCTGCCAGCTGAGCTACAAACGGAAACCAGTGCTGGTAACAACATCTTGTCCCTTGCCTAATATTCTGCATCCATATGCAGAAGTCTGTTTGAAGAGATTAAGGAAGCGGTCAGGTGCAGCTGGTTTCCCTGTTGCTGATTGGTTGGATTAGTGTTGTTTTGTTTTTCAATTACAGAGCCCGACTGTGCACGAACATTGCATTTTTTTAAAATCACACACAGAGCGGATAGCCAGCGAGGTGTGAGGAGATATTTGCTGAATTTAGCAAAAAGTGTATAGGATTAGACTCGTTGACTGCACCTTTACAGCATCCAGAAGTGGTTATTGGATGGTGACTAGAATTGATACGAGGGATAAAAGAAGAGTTTTTCTTTCTGTCGAGCACCCGCTCTGCAACGGAGTGAAGGAGAGAGTGTTGCAAAGTACTGCTACAAGCGCCAATTTGACCAATTTATATCAAACCAGAACTCACACACGCGCCCACACATGCTCAGACCTCCCTGCTATTTAAGCCAATTTAATCACTGATCACAAGCCGTATGAGACTTAAAAGGGCTGCATAAACTCGGAGACTCTTTTCATTTTATCTCAGCATTAGAAGGAAAGTTGTGCTATTCCGCCTAGTTGGTATTAAGCATCTCGCCCCGGCCAACTATCTATTGCACCAAATGTATTAAGATTAAAGCAGGATTAGTGTGTAAGTGCAGTAACTTTCTAGAGTCATGCTCATGAGTTGTTGGTATAAATACGGCTTTAGCACAGTCGTTAGAAAGGCATTTATCTGCTGTTTATAGCATCAGTACTCATTTTGCTGAAAATAGAAAAGAAGAAAAAAGGTTTTTGTACGTGATTTTTACAACGAGTCTGGACATTAAAGTAGACATAGGTTTTGGGTCTTTAATTTTGGTTTGAACTCCTGTAGATCGGCTAGACACCACTGATCTAAAACTGTGCCTCGCGCCCCGCCCCCTCTTTTCCTTGCATTTTCTGCATTCTCTCAAACGGTTTGTGTTGGTTACTCCTCCTTTCCCTCATGCGTCTCCACCCTCCGCTGTACTCACAACCCCTTTACTTATACAAGATAAACACAGCTAGGACACTGATAAAATGTTACTTACAGCTTGCGCTTTCTCATTCTTCTACACAACAAAGCAAAATGCGGACCTTTAGCAGCAACTAGAGCTGTACTCAAGTTTAGGAAGTAAATAAATCCCCACGGAATAAATCCACAAGAAACAGAAAATCAACTCCTGTCTGGTGCTTGCCTCCTCAAGAAAGTTTAAACAAAGTTAACTGTCCTTCATTCACCTAAAAAAACAACGACAACAACAACAAAAAAAACCCACTTTATTGGAGCCATCTTGAATAAAGTGCTGACGGTAATCCCTGAAGCAGAGAGCTGTGCGCAGAACCTGAGCAGAGCGGGGGAGGCAGCAGGCACAGCACTGTGTGCACGGAGCTGGCATGCCCACATGAGGAAGCCCACACTGTAAAAACACTGTTTAAAAAACCACTGTAAAATACAGCGTGCATAGCCAACTGTAACAGCCTGCAGGGCTCACTTCCAAATGCATGTACCTCATTCTGCAATGCTATGGCATTGTTTAACATGAGTGTCCGACATTGTAACAACATTCATGGGTCAGAAAAGACGGAAAAGCATAAAAGCTCTGCCTTAAAGTAACAGATGGTTTTCAAAGAGTCGAGTTGCCCTTAGAGCTGATGATACAAATGAACAATATATAATCATAACAATAACAGACTTCTAATCTGACAGTCTGTCTCTTGTATTCTGCAGCACAGAAGTCAATATTTGAAGGTGTGAGCATCCTGTGTGTGTCTGTGTTCAGTGTGTGTGTGTGTGTGTGTGTATTCGTGTATTTATGTCCCTACTTGAAAGTCAATTTATTCTTGTGCCTGCACGTGTGAAAATCTATCTATGAATTTATATTTATAGCAAACAAGTAAACAAACCTGTATAGTATTTTTACCCACAGTGCTTTACATGAAAAAGAATAGGCGAACAAGAGAGCTGAAGGAATCAACTAAAAAGACTAAGAGTAGGAGGAATATCTAAAACAAGTAAAATGAGGGCTATGCCTGACAAAATAAAAAGGTTTTCAATAAAAACAAAACAGAAGCAGGAAGCAAGAACAGCAAAAAACTCCACTGCCTTTATTTCTCAGTGCTGACCATGATGCAGCTAAAAGTCTCAGTTCTAATGATCTAAGGCTCATAGTGATCAGAGGGTGAAAAAAAAACTCTTCAAGTGTAGAGAAATGTGAGCATGTAATGTATGCCAAGAGTAAAACTTTTAAATCAATCCTATAAGTGACAGGGAGCCAATGTAGAGAAGCTAAAGCTGTGGTAATGTGGGATTTAAATTTGATCCTGTAAAATCCTCACAGCAGATTCTGGACCAGTTGGAGTTAAAGGAGAGCAAGTTTAACAAGATGTTACAATAATCAAAACTAGTGTGGTAATAGCAGGCATGACTGCACACGGCATTTGCATACTGATGATACTGATGCCTGAGAGAGTGATGGAGCGAGCGTATGCATTGAGTTCACGTGGATTTCGCAAACAGCATGTCACTGTCTGGAGGTTAAATCAATGAGCCCGCTGTCTGTTGCATCAGTGACCCTGACGCACTGAAATGCTGTCATTAAACAACGTACAGTATGAGCAACACGTCCACAGCGAGAGCAACACGATTCATAAAACAAGTTGACAGAGTGAGGATTCAAATGACAACTACATGAAAGCAAATGGAAATGCTGCTCTCTCTCTCTCTCTCTCTGTATATATGTGTATGTATATGTATATATATATAATCCTCTGTCCTTGATTTTTTTTTAACCTGTATAGTTCTTCTTAAACGTGTGGTTAGCATTGAACCAGTGTAAAAAATTCTAAACCTGTTTGATATTAAGCCAGATATCAGGCCGGACTAGCATACCAGACTTTTACCACTAGGTGTCGCACATCTTTGTGTCACGACAGCCATCAGCGTTGAGATTCTCCCAGTGTCACTGACGTCAAGACAATGGAATAAAAACATCTGTTGCTGTGTGTGCGTACCACAGAAACTTACACCACAGAATTGCGTCATGGGCACAATGTCGTCAAGTTTTTCAACATTTCTGGGACTTCCCCAGCTGACGCAGCAGAGAAATGATGATTATATGACGCTGCTAGCTAAGCTAACTAATCAACTGTGGCTGTGCGACACCTTAAATTAACAGACCTCCCGTTTATTTTTCTAAAAACATACAAGATGTTGTTAAGCTTTCCAGTGTTTCTGTAACTTCCGCAACTAATTCCTTGCAGAAATTATGATCATATAAGCTGTAGTTAATGATGGAAAACCCCCTTTCTCATGACACTAATAGCTAAGCTAACAACAATGTGTCTCAATAAGGTTGCACGGTGCTGTGCAGCTTGAAGTCTAAACTAAATAGCGCGGACTTGCCGTCATTCATTTTTGTTTGTAGCCTAATCAAACATCATAATATGTTAATCATGTTGTCTTGTTGTTTGTTGTCAACGCAATACAAGTTAGATTAATGCACTTCGTCAAGCTGTTGGGTGTCAGCACATGTTGCCGCTGACGTTTGCTTTCAGTTTACCAGGATCTTAATGACAAATGCCGGTTGAGCTGATTAACATTAAATTAAACCAGCATAAGCTCATACGCCGGACTGGACGGGTAAAACCAGACACAGCGATGGTAGATGTAAAGTAAGCCCTGAAAAAAAAAAAGCATCATTTATAAGTCTTAAGTTACCTTCATACCTCTTGTCAAGATCAGGTGGTCCTGACCGAGGGGGAAAAGAAAAAAACCTTAACCAGGTTACAGTTCCAGTTTAGTGCAAATTTGAAACAAATTTCAAGAAAATTTTCTAAAGAAAATGCAAATTGATGCACATTGTGCTTCACTTTCCACCGCCTGATCCTTCCGGTCTGCAATGCAAGCTGGCAACCCACTGTTGACATGTTCTCCTGATAATAAGCACAAGTTAAATACATTTGCTTAAAGTTTATACTTAAGTGCAATTTAGAGGTAGGCCCACTGCACTGAGTAATTTGATTTTATGTTACATAAAACTTCTGCTCCACGACATTTCAGAGGCAAATATTGCTCTTTTCAGTCAGTTGCAATCGTTTAATGGATCATGATGTAATATTATATATTAAGCTACCCAACACTACAAAAAAACACCAACAACAACAAAAAACTTACTTGCAACATTAAAGTGATGCCAGGTCATTGATGAATCCATAGTTGTATCCAGTAAAATAATAAACATATTTTTTTTTATGCTATTCAGTGACTGAATGAATGAATTGAATGTATTTTGATGTTTATCATCTGAATATGATGAATAAGATTTTGGATGCAGGACCTCATTTTGTAATAGAGTATTTCTACACTGTGGTACTTTCACTCATGTAGAAGATCTGACTTCTTCTTCTGTGAATGTAACGCTGTTTTTTTTTTTTCACTTGCTACCTCTTGTAAATGTTCTGCTGACAGCTCTGTTTGATTTGAATATCTAGAAAAACTCTTACATCAACCTGTGATGCAAAAGAGAGAAACTCAACGATGATAAAGACCCGCTCAAATAAATAATGACTTATTTTACCTTTTTCTTATTACATATTAATATGTATACCACCTTTCAAAACTATTACAAAACCATCCACAGGTAAGATTGTTCTGTGAGACAGAAAAGAACAAAGATCAATAATCAACAGAAACTTTGGGTAATTAAACATTTATTTTGTAGCTAGTGCTTTGCTTTAATAATCACAGTGGCAGACCTGGGATTGACAGAGTTTAAATGAATGACATGTTAATTTGAACTCTGTGAAAGATTTCAATGTTGCTAAAACATGACCCTTAATTTAAACAGTTGTCATCTGGGGAAGAGGAGGAATATGAGCCCTGTGTGGGAGGAACCGCCGCACTTCAGAATATGACTTCAAACGACCGTAAAATTAGAGCATGAAGAACACATTCTCCCCTCTCTCTATCTCATGACACCTTTTCATGTTAACAAGCATTGAACTGACACACAAAGGCTTGCTGTGCACTTCACAGGTTACACACTCCTCCAAGTCAGGTACCCAAAGCCTTTCTCTAATGAAGCACCTGCTGATTGGATGCCGTCTTTCCTGCTTTCATGTCCACAATATTCTGGGCTCTTGTTTCCCAACACACACACACACACACACACATACACACACACACACACACACACACACACACACACACACACACACCGAGGTGTTAATGGAAAGGTACTGCAGAGCAGGCTTCCCCTTCACGCTGAGGAGTCACCTGACCTGGAACAGTCTAATTATAAGGTGTTGTTGTTCATTTCTGGTCCCAACACAAAGTAAACACATACACATGTTAACTAACTACTGGACACACACACACACACACACACACTCACACACACACACTCACTCCTGTAGTATACATTTACACGCACTGAGGAATATACATGCAAACACTAATTTAGCCTCCTTTTTAATTTTTGATGAAATAAATAATGTGAAAAACTCACACACACACACACATAAATACACACTAACAAGCAAACATGTCGTCACGGTCTCAGCGGGCTGTTGTTTGTCATGCACTGAGGCCTGGTACCTTGAGTACCATCATTAGTTTTACGGAAGGCATGTCAGAGGCCGAAGTTTCCATAGTTAATGTTACCATAGCATCATTTAAAAACAAGCAGTGGTACACGGCATGTGTTTGTGTGTGAGAGTGTGTGTGTGGTTAGAGGAGATGTGTGTGTGGCTGAGGAACCGTGTGCATCATTCAGTAATGGATCGACATCTGAAGAAAAATAGTTGTAGGTCTAATCAATTTGAATGTGTTCCCTTGAGATACTGCTCTCTCTCTCTCTTTTTCTGTGTGTGTGTTTGTGTGCGTGTGTGTGTGTGTGTGTGTGTGTGTGTGTTTGTCAGGTGAGGTGAGCAGCAGACCTCAGCAGCATTTCAGTCCAGTCAGCAGTGATCTTGCCAGCCTCTGCACGACCAGACTCATGAATAGATCAGTATGTTATGTGTGTAGGTGTGTGTGTACTCGACCGTGTGTGTGAGTGTACGTAAAAGTATTTGGATGCCCTTTGCGTTCCGTCTTCCCAAAGACGTGGTGACGTTGTAGTGACCGAGTCCGTGTCATGTATTGAATGTTTCAGCGAATAACGTGGCGGCAGCACTCCGCCAGCTCTGAAAACTGTGCAGTCAGCGGGGCGTCGCTGTGTTATCGCAGCTCCACGCAGCATGCCGCTTTGAACATGAAGTAGAGGAGAGGAAAAGAAGAAGCTGTTCTTTTACTGCTTGCATAAAAGTAAACAACACCTGAGCTGAAATAAATTGTAGCACAAATACTGGTAGAGTCGGCAAAGAGAGGGTCCACAAAGACAGTTTGACATCAACTAGCTCACCCTCAGTCTTTGAAGCCTGAGCTCTGCGGGCAGTTATGGAAAGGATTGAAGCTGCCTTTTGTCAGTTCAGATGCAGCCAAGCTTTCCATAGTTTACACACTCTATACTGTGCTGTGCTGTACTATACTATATTATACTACACTGCACATTGTCCCCAAAGGGAAATTTGGCCTGGGCACAGTGCATTGTTGCTTCATAAAAAAAACAGTCACTAAACATCACATTACATCATACAACAAGAGCCTGAGAAGCATTGACACGGTGTTATATAAATACTTCACATGAGGAAAAACAGAAAGATAAAAAAAGGAAAATAAAGACAAAAGAGGAAAGGCAATGTACGTCTATTGTTCCAGAACTGTAAGTTTTGTTAATTTTCTGCAAATTCAAAGATTAAAAGAGTTTTTCCAGATTTCTGAAATGTGAAAAGGGGGGGGGGGGGTGTCTGTACTTTAACCTTGGTGCATGTTGTTACGCCTTTAAAAACCAGCTGTACAGGTTTTGGTGCACCTTGTGCGTGCAGCCTTGTGTATTGGTGTTCTGTGTGAAGGTGCTGCCTTCTTTTTTAAATTTTAAAAAAGGTGAGTGATGACATGCTGGCGTGCTGCACCTGCAGCACCAGCTAGGATGATTCTTTCTTTAGCTTTTATTTCTTTTCATCCTTTTTCTGTATACTGAGTTGTATACTACAAAATGTTTTTTTCATATTTCAGTATTGAATTTTAGCCAGTAATCAAAGTTTATTACATTAATGTGTAGATATTCTCATTGGATGATAAACATGAACCGTGGTGCATTGTTCATTGGGTTAGCGCTTCCTCTGTGGCTGGTGACAGATTTTTTGTCTTCTCCATGTAATGCGGTTAAGCAGTTACACAGAAGCAAAGGTGTAAATCACTGTGTTTCAGTGTGTTAGACGTAGTTGTGGGAAATCAATTTACCACATATAAGATTAGGATTTTCAGGTTGCCTGGTGGATTGTTGTGCTTAGTTTGCTGTGAAACACAGCGAGCTGCTGCTTGTTTGATCCTTCATTTTGTTCAACATAAAGCCAAACATGCAATTTCGAGTAAGTCATTCAGGCATGGAGCTTTACTTTGATCATTGGCCTGAGTTGATGAACAGGCATTTAAAATCCACACCACCTTCAAGGTTATTTGATGGCATCACTTAAACAACAGAAAACAGGGTTTCTCACATTTACCCTTTTCCCTGGTGGTGTGGTTCTTGGTAATGTGGATGACTATTTGCCACATTTGCCAGATTTTCAGTCACTTTTCTTTGGATATTCATTCTCTCCAGGGGATGGTCATGATATTGGTAATCATCTGATAGTTCATGTCAAAACTGTGGGCCTCTATTTTCACACTGGCGCACAGCTGGCCTAAGCCAAGCCAAGTTTACTTCATCGGCCTGTGGAGGCTTAGGGTGCACTCACACTAGGCAACCCGTACCGTGCCTGAGTACGTTTGCCCCCCAAAGTCGAGTTTGTTTGACTAGTTTGAGCGCTCTGTTCTGTACTCAAGCACAGCACGCTTTGTCGGCCCTGGCACGGTTGGAAGAGGTGGACTTCAGTACGGTACGAATGCACGTGCACGAGCACAAGCGCGAAGTGCCGACATCATTGTGACTGTCCGTGGAGGATTCACCTTAAATTCAGGCAGACAACAGCACACAATGTCTGCATAAAAAGCAGTGGAAAAATCTGCGACTGTCTTGTAGATCGCAGGAATCAGAGAACAATTTAAAAATGTTACCAAAAGATGAAAAAAATGCGGGTAAAAATACGGGTCACGCTCAGGTGCGATTAGACTGAAGCAATGTGAGTGCAGGCCAGCAGGGGAGAGGGGAGGGGGGGACATTCGTGCTTCTGCACGGTACGGGACAACTGGGCCAAGTGCGAGTGCGCCCTTAGTTGTACCATAAATTCAGCAATTACCAGCCTTAACATGTATGTCAGTTTCCTCCTGCATGCGTTAATTTTAGCTGGTGGCATCTGTCTGCTCTTTCTTCGGCCACAACGAAATTGACAATATGTAATCACGTCACAGTGGTCTTAAAGGGATTGAGAGGATTTGATTGGCCTTCTCTATGTCTATTCCTTCTACTTTACCACTGTGCCCGGCTGTGCTGCAGATGCGCCAGCACTTATGTTCACTAAATTACAAAAAAAGATCCCTTACGTCACTTTTCCATTACATGGTACAGACTCTACTCTGCTCTGCTCTACTCTACTTAACTCACCTTTTTTGGTTTTCCATTATGTAAAAGTACCTGGTACCTACGTTTCTTGGCACCTACTCCAATGAGGTACCAGCAAAGCTAAGCAGGTAGTAAAAGGTGATGTGAAACACTGCAGACCACTGTAATCAGGAGGCAGTACTATCATAGGTACTATCTTGTAATGGAAAATGACTTCCAGAAAAGTGACCACTACCAAAGGTGCGTAAAGTAAAGTAGAGGAGAGCAGAGTAGGGTAGAGTAGAGCCAGTACCATATGGAAAAGTGACTTTAGACCTGCGTCTGTGCTGCACCCAGACTGACATATTGAAACATCATGTATATCATCATTAAATGGGTGAGCAGATTCATTCTCCCCAAAAGTTGAAACCCTTGGATTTCCCCTTTAACATCAGCTGTGCTCCCCAAGAGCATCTCCTGAAAACTGTTTTTGCTGACCTCTAGTGGTTCAGCTGGTAACATTGCTTCAGTAATGTAAGAGTGTATTCCATCATATTATTGGTGACTGGGGGTGTGAGTTCATCACAGCACACCTCTGACCACACCCAACAACACCAACCAGTAATGCTGAATATAATAACAAACAAGAACGGGGGCGAGTGATGTACAGAAGGAAAAACAGCTGTCACAGTAAAGAGTATGTGTACAGTGTACAGCAGCAAACATAATGTGCTGCCACTAAAGAGTAACAGTGAGTTAACATGTCTCAGAGCATAAATCTGTTTAGCATCACTGTTTTATGTATGGAAGGCCTTAAATAACATATTTGAGCAAAGCATATGATTCCCAAACAGTCTTCCTGTGTACTGACAAGTTTATCTAAAGTCAAGAGAAACCATGAGTCAGTGTATACTTTTTATGTTTCCAATAAAAATGTACTCTTAGAAACTTCTTTTAATAAGTGAAGATGAATTTCAAAGTGCTGGTTGAATATGTGAGATGAGAAGGTGAGTTGTCTGGCATCTCTGAGAGAACAAATCAAAGGAATTAAAAGAGTCTCTTTGAGTTTCCAAAGCAATCGTCAATAATGTGAACACCTCGCAGAGGTCAAAAAAATATGCCACCTCTTTGAAACAACAACATTAATCACAGTGCACTTTACCACTGCATATTTCTTGATTAGATTTGGTTGATAGAGTTTGTTTTATAGAGATATATTCCAAACAAAACTCTGAAAATGCAAACACACAAACACTACTTCCAGTCAGACAGTCAAAAAGAAGCTGTTACAGTTTAAGAGAAATGTGCTTGATGGTCAAAGGTATATAAAATTTTCATTTTAGGATGACTCAGTGGCTGTTGTCATTCAATAAATGAGCAATCATAAATTTAAAGGATAAGGCTGCCAATAGCTTAAATTCATCCTGATGTAAACAGATCCCATTACACTAATAATATGTTGAGCGTTTTTATTGTCTGTGTATTGAAAGACTGAAATATCTTACTCCCCTGTACTCTTCCATTATTGTCCAAAAACTATTAAAAACACATCGATGTCCTCTGGCTGCTGTAAATACTCAGTACTGTAGCAGACCAAATGTTCATAAATCCATGGTCGAAAATAGTCCTAAGCAACATAGCCAGATTTACACAGGGGCCCCGAGCAAAAATGAGCTGCCTATTTTCACTTCACATTTTTCCATCTGTGATATGAGTACATTATTGCTATGGTGGAGTATTACATGGCCCAGCTTTACTTTGTGGTAATTTCTTTTAATGCGAAACATTTTAGGAATATGCACCATGTAAGCACAATATAATGAATAAATGAACAGAACTGTTGATTTTGACATATTATCTTAAAAACAGAACCCAAGTTAAAAAACAATCCTATGCTAGGCTACTGTATATAATATTGGGTGTACATGGTTATTCTACCTAAAATTAAAGTTCTGTGAAAAGTGTCCAGAAACATCTGTCAGATCATGATGTTAGTCCTGTGTCAATGTGCTACAAGTACGCCACCTGGATAAATCACATGTGGTTATTAAATGCTAATGTTAAATGTTAATGATTAATTTTCTACTGTTCCCAACTTTATATTTATGTTAGGATTACAAGCTGAGTTAGCGTCAAGGCTAACTCAACAGTTTACGGTGAGTTGTAAACCGAACGTGAAATGTTGATGGGTAATTTATTTGCTAGCTGCATTAGCTGATGTAGTGTAAGTGGCTAACATTACGCTTGCGTCTTTGCTCAGCGCTAGCTAATTAGCCACCCTAAGTTGAAATTATAACACAGGCAGTCGCTAGAACCAGAGATGACTAACACTAGCTACAATGCAGTTTTGATGTAGTTTTAAAACATTAAATCTGATTTAGACTGTCAGGGTCAGATCGCGACACGTGGTTTGTCCAAGTGATGTGGCCTTAGCTAGCTGGCCAAGATGCTGGACGTTAATCGCATGAAAAAAAACAACTCGCATCCGATGTGTAAGGGCCTTAGCATTAAAGCAAACATAGGATATTCAGCCATACATGTTTGAGCCTCAGTACAACCCAGACTCAGATGAGAAGTCTGTTGTATACCAAATATGATGACATTTAGATGTACTGTGCACTTTTTTGAGTTACACGTTCTGCTATTCAACTACTAAAGCTTCCCATTTCCTGAATTTGTTAAAACTTAAAAGACTTTGGTACTAGGTTCTTTTACAAACCAAAACGTTGAAAATTTTAAAAAGCCACATTGAGCCATCCTGTCAAACCAGCCCGCTACTGGATTCTTTTCTAAATCAAAAGATGGAGATGTGATGGTTCGCAAAAAAGGAAGGAGAGGAGATTGAATCATTTTGGTTTCTTTTTTCTTCAAGAGTACAAAAGCATTTTTTCACCGTTCCATCGCTTGGAAGCACACATCTCACTTTTGGAAATGTTTCAGTTAAACTGATGTTACACATAGTGACAGAAAAAGAAGTTAAGTTAGCCTCCCTTTAGCACCACAGCTAGTAGCACGCTAACATTAGATAGCTGAGCGAAACGCGTAATTGTCCAATTGAAGGAATCTCTTGCACTAGAGCCCCTCCACAGCTGGAGGTCGGTGCTCACAGAACAGGACCTTGCATCAAAGAACAATCAATGGGCCACTTGGGACCGGCACAACCCACAGAAATACTGGAGCACACAAATGACCTTTTAGAGACTTTGTTAAAAAGGTGCAACTGACTAACGTTTCGACGCGCACTGCATCTTTATCAGAGTCAAACAGTGGTGGTATAGGTCTGAATGGGTTAAATAACCTCCTCCTTGCAGAGAGACAAATCTCATTGGATGCATGAGGTGGGAGGTAACAATTCATTAGACCAATACTATGACAGCACTCATTCATGTCGGAGGAGAAATAAAATACATCATAAGAAAACGCTGGCATGTTTTACGGAGTGACCTGACAAATACCTGGCTGCCCGCTCCACCGTCTGGCTTTTACAGATGTGGCCACTGCACGCACTGTTCCAAGCCATTGGACACTAAACATTTCTTTCACCCAAGCACCAGTAAAACATACAACATCAACTCGTTCATAAATTGCAGTACTTCCCATGTCATATACATCCTCAAATGCCCATGTGGTATGGTTTATGTCGGTCAGACCAAATGCTCTATGGACTATGCAATAGCGAGACAGTACATGCAGGCAAATCACAGCTCAGCAGCTCCTCTCCGCTTCTGGGACATTGAAAAAATCCTCCCCTCTCCAAGAGGCTGTGATGTAGTCAAAAAACTGCTCCAGAGAGAGGCATTCTGGATATACACACTGCACACAGTTGAACCATAGGGTCTTAATGAAGAACTAAACCTCTCATGTTTTTTTGTAATTATGAACTTAACCTCGTGTTTTTAACTCTGCTTTTTGTAATGTTTATTGGTCATGTTTTTGTAAGGGGTCTATGCAAAGCAGTATTCATCTTGCAAGTAGTGCTAATTCGTAAATAGGATCTTTGTCATTACTTGGGATGGTCCACGTATGGTTTTGCCAGCAGAGGGCAACTCTAAGTCACAATGTCACACATATGGTTTGCTTATACAAAAATTAATGCTGTCATAATATTGGTCTATTGAATTGTTACCTCCCACCTCATGCATCCCATGAGAATTGTCTCTCTGCAAAGAGGAGGTTATTTAACCCATTCAAACCTATACCAGTACTGTTTGATGAAGATGAAGATGCAGTATGTGTCAAAACGTTAGTCGGTTGCACCTTTTTAACAAAGTCTCTAAAAGGTCATTTGTGTGCTCCAGTATTTCTGTGGGTTGTGCCGGTCCCAAGCGGCCCATTGATTGTTCTATGTGAAATCGTCCATTGACGTCAACGTTTCCCAACCTACCTTTAGAAATTCCAAGTACCACCTATCCTGGCGTGTTTTCCGGTGCTTAATAGGATGGTGTAGTTGTTCCGGCATCCTTGATTTTGATCCCACAGACATTGCATTTAGCACTTCTTTTGCTCTTGTTAGAAGATATTTAAGTCAAAGGTTATGACAAATGGCTCAGCCGCTGCGGGTGTGCTTGCCATGGTGTGGTTACTTCTGTGGCTGCGTGCAGCAGATGGTTACACATAACAATTTGGAAGAAAATTACAATTAGCATTGTCAGATATTTCTGTAATGGTAATGCCCCCGACCAAAAATAATAAAGACTGTACATAAGTCCCGAACCATGATCTGAGGCTTGTCTAAAACCTTTGACAAATCTCAAGTCAAGTCCCAAGTAAATGTGTGTGCCTTAAGTCCAAGTCACGAACTCGTGTCCCCAGCTGTGGTCCCAGCTGTTTCAGAACATCGTTTTTCTCCTTTTTGAAAAATTAATCTATATTTGTTACCCATTCATAAAGATTTAAATCTTCAGTAGAAATATTTTGAGCGGTACCAAGGGATGCTCAAACACAGTTTTGGTCTTTTCATGGGATTTGTTGACAATGAGAAAATATTGGATAACACCTGTCTAATCCTTTAACATTTGTCATATTGATAGCATATTGCAACATTGGGTGCAGTGAGAGCAATGTTTCCTGACATCAGTAGCAAACAACTCTGCTGATCAAACACGATATATCAGCGCAATTCATTAATCGCATCAGAAAAATGCTTTTCTACATTTCTTCATCTCTTTTTATCCCTTTTATCCCTCTCAGATAACAATCATGTCTGCAAAGCCTTTAGATTTCCCTCGTTGTCCATATCAATTAGTCCCTCCACCTCTCTTCTTCCACTGCTCTCTCTTTCTCTCTTTCTGTGCTCAGTCTCGGTTCAGATATGAAATATTAATAAGGCAGGTTGGGAATCAGTTGATCAGCTGTCCCTTCATTGCTGCTGGCTTCAGAACTGATGTGTCCGTTGCAGCTGGAGCTATACTTCTAAAAGACATCAGTAGTTTCAAGTACTTCTTTTTTCTCTCTTTTATTTTTTATAAGTACTATATGTCCCAGTTTTACTCTTCTTTATACTGAACCCCCTTACTTTGTTATCCCATGTCTTCATGTCATGAAGCAACATTTTGAAAGCAGTGATGTTTCAATTCCAAAATTCAATCCAGCTATTTGTAGCTCAGTCCTGCTAGTGTTAAAGAAGTCCATTCAAATTCAGGCCATTGAGCACACATCTGCACTAACCTTGACAGATTCTTGCCACTGAGTAATGGTAAAAGTCCTGCAAGAGCTTTAATAATTCTCTGTGGACCTAGACTATTTAAATTCTGAGTTGGCTATGTCTTGGACTCATTCAATGATTTATTTTCTTTACCAGCGTATACCCTCTAAGGGGAATGGAACCCATTACAGCATTCACTAAGCACAAGTCAGGTCAGACCCTGAACAGTGGATGCACATCACTTGAGTAACAGACCGCTGGACCTTTCTGACCTCCAGGAACCCTTTTAGGAGCTTTATCTGCATCTACACCTACACATCTGTGTTCTTCGTTTCAGCCACACTAGTCAGCACAGCCCAAGGCGTAGCAATGTCAGTCTCTTGGTCGATTGAGCCACCACTTTGGTCTAACCGAGACATCTACTGGATATATTGCCATGAGATTTAATTCTGGCCTTCAGTCCCACAGAGAATGATGCCTACTTATGTTTGTGATCTCCTAAACATCCTTGTGATGCCGCCGTGATATTGACTTTTTTTGTTTTTCCTAAAATGTCACCACAGTTATGGATTGCCAATTGCCATGGACTGAAATTTAAAAGAGAAGTCTAGTGTCCCCAGAGAATATTAATTCTCTTAATTCATTTATTAATTCTCCCCTAATAATCCTAATTACTCTGGTTATCTCTTGAGTTCTCTATTGCCACTGGTTATTTCTTTTCTCCAACAAAAATCTCTATAGCTAATAGACAAATTTTGGTACAGCTTTCCATTGTTTCCAGTGGACCTGCTGACTTTAATAGTTTTGGTTTTGAGTGAAATGTGTCAATATTTATTGGATGGATTGCGAAAACTTCGATATGGACATATTTTCATCAGAATGAATTGTCATAACTTTGGTGATCTCTTTTTACGTTTCATCAAGCACCATTATGAAGGAGTTTTAATTATTTTATTATTATTGTTTGTCAGCAAGAACCTGCAAAACTAATGACATTCCCATCAGCCTCAGCAGTAGACACGTGCAAGCATCAGCAGCAAAACCAGTTTGGTTGGGTTTTTTTTTCCTGCTTTGAGTTCGATAACTAGCTCCGTCATTTGAGCTGAACTTTTGTTGGACGCCCCGTTCCTATTTTCATGTACACTGCGAGGATGAAATGCTGAGTTTATTAATTGCGAGGATGAGTTTATTAATTGTAATGTGTCACTTTGTCACATAAAACCCGCTAATTTTTCCCCCAAAATAACTTTATGTGTGAGATATTATGTTTGTTTACATTTTGACCATATTCAATAAACGTTACAGAAATGACTGCATAAGATGTGATGTGTTAAAAATCCTTCACGCTAATATTCAAGCTAGGAAGGCAGCACTTGTAAGGAACTATTTTTTCAGGTGTAATACCTCTTGTCTCTCCTCTCTCTCGCGCGGCAATTTTTGACCAAAGAAACACACATTCTCTTTGGAAGGATAAATTACCCATACCTAGCTGCTTTATTCTGCCCTAAAGTGTTTCTTTACCCTGTTTCAACATGAATGGTAATGAATAGGGTGAAAAAAAAATGCGATCTGAGATCTACTTAAGAAGACATAGGGCAAATTTCTAGCGGTGAGAGGTCAAAAACAGACTGGTATAGTCCTTTAAGTTTAAGGAACTTTGGATGCAGCCAGTATTGGCTAATGTTAGTAAAAACGCTTTAACTTACAGTGAAAAAATTCACAGTTATCTCAAACAATAAGTTATCCAACAAACTAATTGGCTATATAGATATAGTGATGAAGTTGTCAACCAAAAGTTTAGTCGTCTATAGAGTTTAATTTCTTTGGCACTTTTGTTATTATTGTCACTCAAATTTGTGATCATCGTTTTTATTTGGTACTGTAGTTGTTGTTGCTCTCTCTTCCCTCAATTTAACCAGTTGCAGCAGATCACCCCCCTACCTCATAGGAGAAGTTCAGTTTTTTGGACATTAAGTCAGATAATTAGGATATTTATGAACTATTCAGGTGTTCTACAGCGTTGTTTTGACGACAAAACAGTCCTGAGAGCTGGAGGTCGTTGCTGATGTCATCGCTAGCTGAGAACAACGGAGGAGCATGTGCACTCAAACAATCCATCAAAAACTGCAATAAAAGCTTATTTTTGAAAGATGTGAAACATGCCGAATGTTTAGTGGTGTCCCCTCATGTACCCACACTAAAACAAGAAGCTAAACACGAATATATAATCCGGAAATGGCTGTTTGTTTGTTTCGTGAAGCAGCTGAAAGCGCCGCTTTTGCATTACGTAAGCTCTCTGTGTTTAGCTTCTTGCTTTAGGGTTGGTACATGAGAGGACACCACTAAGCATTCGGTGAGTTTCATGACTTTTAAAAACAAGTTTTTTCTGTGTTTTTTGACGGATTGTCTGAGTGCACATGCTCCTCTGTTGTTTTCAGCTAGAGGTGATGTCAGCAATGAGCTCCAGCTCTCAGGACTGCACCAGTTGTCATATTAATGCTGTAGAACATCGTATATGATCATAAAAGTCGTTATTACAAGGCTTAATGTGAAAAAAAAAGAACTTCTCCTTTAAAGTTAAGTTCTGCTTGAAGTGTCTGCCTATTTACAGAGTATGGTTGAGACCTGCTTTATATTGAAGTGTCACATGAACCCAAACAGAAACGGACAAATGGCATTTTGTTTGTTTGCATGGAGATAAATATGGAAACAATTTCTTGGTAAGCGACAGCCAAGAGCTGTGTCCCAGAGTCCTGTCTTCACAGAAATGTTGCCAAGTTTGGTAAATGCCTGCAAAGACCAAAGCCAAATCCTGAACTCCTCTTTACCTGGCAAACCAAGCTAACAAGCACAAAATTGTACAAATTTAGATAAATTTCTGTTTGCATACAGATTCAACAAAAATATGCAGCATGTTCATGTGTTAGCTTGAAAGGAATTTGTAATGTTAAAAAAGAGATAATGGAAATGCTGTTGAGTAAGGCAGGTACATCACTCTTTTGATTAAAAAACAAACTATTTGCCTGTTTCTCAGTGATAACATGTCTAATTAATCTCCTAAATTCCTCGCAGCAACTTATTGGTTCTTCAATATTAAATCAAGCACTCATGGTCACTTTGTCCTCTCCTCCATCTGTAGGTTTTATTTCCCTCACACCTGTCTTTTTTTCTTTCTGCAGCCATTTTCCCTCTTCATTAAACCTTGATTGAGATGAGTGAAGCCAATAATCTTCAGGGTGCTTGAGCAACCCTGCCTGAAATCAATAGGTTTCCTAGAAAAAAACAAAACAAAAACAGAGTGAATAGGGGAGGTGGGAGTAGGTCTGGTTTATTAAATATTAAACAGCAGGTCTTTGGGGAGAGGGGGAAGAGTTGTGGCGATGCAGTGTCTGACCCAATTAGCATCTCCTGTTCACCTGCCAGGCTCCAGCCGTGGCTCCACTCTGACTTTTACTCGACATGACAAGCCACTTCTGAGACAGTCACACTCTTCAAGAGCGTTATCCTCGCCGTATTGTACACTAATGATGACATGATGCATCTGTGCCTGTCACATCCTTGAAGGGGGGCATCAGCTCCATGAAATATCAGTCGCCACCAGCTCCAAAATGATTTTACTCATTAAGAAAGCTGACTGTCAACAAGTCACCATGAGGCCCCTCTGGGGTGAGCTAACTCAACTTTAACTTTTTAGCAACATTGTCTCAGCTGTTTGTTGCCAGTCATGACATTTCTCTGGATCTGTATTACAAGTGTGTGACACATAAAATGCAAAACTGCAGGTTGGATTGTGGAGTATTCTTCCATGAGCAGAGGAGTAAAACTTTTGTTTTACCTAGAAAAAAACATTTTATTTAGTTTTTTTATTTAGCAAAATGCCTTTTAAATAATGACAAACTATATAATATATATTTTAGATTATATTTGTGAGCAGTCTGTGCTTTGTTGAGTCATATTAATGAGGCGTACTACTCTGTCCTGCTACCATGTAAATATATTACACTGATTGTTCAAGTAGATCATTTTAAGTGAGATTTCTGTTAACCTTTGTGTGTGTGTTTGCTTGTCTGTTTTGGTCTTTTTTCTATAATGTTGTTTGGTTATTTTAATTGTTATTCGCTTGTATTTAAATGTGTTGTTGTCTTCGTGTTGATTAGCTTCCAACTTGTGTCTTGCTTCTTCAGTAATGGTCATGAGTATGATACTCTTATCCGTTTTTGCTGTATCTTTAAATAACAATTGAAAAATAACTGAAGCTAGTTAATAAACTGGCTCATTATATTCTTTATAATGCAGTTTTGGCCCAAGAATTGCAATTAATTGGGCATTGTTAAAGAGACTGCTCATGTTTATGTTCAAAGAGGACATATCATATTAATTTTCGGGTCTTTGATTTTGATTTTTGACCCTATAGAGCAGCTAAAAACACTATTGACTGAACAGTGAAGTCGTCACGAAAACTGTGACTCGCACCCTCTCTCTTCCTTGTATTGTCTGCATTCTTTTAAAATGGTCCGTGTCAGTTACTTCTCCCACTTTCCCTCATGCGCATAAACATGTTAGTGAGATAAATTGTTACCGACACCTCGCGCTTCTCACTCTTCAACACGACAAAGCAACAAGGGAACAGCGGTCCTTTAGCAGCAGTTTAGCCGTTAATCCAGCTCATGTGCTCATGTTGAGGAAGTAAATAAATCCACATGGAGTAACTCCACAAGAAACAGGAACGCTCTCAACTTCTGTCTGGTTCTCTGCTCTTTACGAAAGTTTAACAAAGATAACTGTCTTTCTTTCACCAAAAAAAACCCAAAACAAAACAAAAAAACCCACTTTATTGGAGCCATCTTGAACAACTTGCTGAAATCCATAAAGCAGAGAGCAGTGGTGTCAGCGGGAGGGGGCAGACACAGTGCTGTGTGTCCGAGCTGGCATGCATCAACCTCACTGTAAAAACATGGTTTGAGAACTTAGAATTAACTTCCTTAGCGTCATATATAACTGATAACTGACCAGTTCACCTACTGGAGGATCTGAGTAAACAGAGTTGTGGTAAATTGCAAAGACAAAAAAACCCCAATAAAATCAGACCGTTGTTTGTGTTAATAATGGATCCGTTTTTAAATTTAAGATCATATTTTGGATCGTTCTATTCTCACTTAAAGTGAGTTTCACTGTGTCACTGCTCTCACATGTATATGCGTCGGTAACCATTCAAATTCTGTAATTCAATAGGCAGGAAGTCATTGGTGTGCATTGCCCGTTATGAGACAGAAGCTTCGAGATGAATGAGTAAATAGATTAATTCAAATAGAAGGAGGACAGGAATAAGCACCAGATGGCAAAAGAAAGGAGCTGCCAAAACAATTCACTGCGCCTCCTTTTGTCTCCGCCTTCTCCATCACTCTCCCCACAAGTCAGGAGCAAAGTAATGATGGACGAAGAAAGAAATGTTAGGGACGATATGTTATCCTTAAAGCAAATGTGTTTTGGAAGGATTTTTGTCAATTTCCATTGTTTATTTAAATTTCTATTTGAGTCAGTCAAGTGACAGTTTCTATGGTTTAATTTCCCATCATCACTCAGTCCAGTGTTTCATTATTGATAACCTGTCTCTTCTCTATCGGAAGCAACTTCCTCCGTCTACCACATTACCAACGATTGGAACAAAATCACATAAATCACACATAAATCAAAACCCCAATGAAAAGATGACTAACAAGGAAATCTTGTAGCCTGGTAATCTGACCAAATTGCCATTTTCCTTCACTGCATTAATCAGTTTATTCACTCAGCATCAGGTAATGTATCTGCCCTGCATCATTTTCAGTCAGCAGAGGGCAACAATTTTGATTTGTCATGTTTCATCCATGTTTTTCTTGATTTTTTACTCTGCAAATCTATTTCCTAGAAATTAAGGTGATGTCATGCCAATGTGAAACTACTAAAATATGTTGGAGGACAATTTTTTTTTCAGTATAATAAGGAAAAATGTTAATACCAAAATAGTTAAATTTTTACTAATTGTTTTTCATTTGCAGCATTATCAGTTTTTTTTATGGCTGATTAAGACTGCAGGCTTGGCAGAGAGTACTTACAAGCACTTATTGAAGAGCCCCCGTACACTTGACATGTCTGCTAGAACAGCACAGCAATCTACATTATTTGTCCAGTATTTGCATGTCATCATGAACACAAGGTCAATGAATCGAATTAACTGAGGTGACTCAAGCAGATAGCTAGCAGCTCGCTGTTACTCAGAGTGGCTATGCACTTTTTTATATAATATTTTAAGTCTTAGTATGTTGTGAATTGCTTTTTGATTTTTACAGTTTTATTTTCTTAGGTTCATGTTAAGTTTCTGTTGTTACTTCCTGTCACTGTTGCTTTGCCGCCCTTTTGATAAGTCATGATAGTTTCACATCTCTCTTGTTTGTTTTTAATCCCTTGTGTATGGAAGTCTGTGTCTTTCCCTCTGTTATTTGTTAAAGAAGACATATTATACTCATTGTCGGGAATTTGATTTTGATTTTTAACTTCTATGGAGTAGCTAGACACAACTGACCTAACAGTAAAGTCTGTAGATCTTCAAAAAACAGCATTAGTTTAGCCATTAATCCAGCTCATGTGGTTATGTTGAGGATGTACATAAATCCACATGGAATAAATTCAAAAGAAAGAAGAACGCTATCAACTTCTGTCTGGTGCTTGCCTCTTTCGGAAAGTTTAACAAAGTTAACTGTCCTTTCACCTGAAATAAACACTTAATTGGAGCCATCTCAAATAAAGTGCTGACAGTAATCCCTGAAGCAGAGAGCAGTGCGTAGAGCCTGAGCATAGTCGG
>JAQLOL010000023.1:5166792-5181284 GCA_029783665.1 Naso thynnoides
TCTCTCTTTCACACACACACACACACACGCACACACTCACTCTCCACATGTCCACATACATACTTCTCCCCAATCTACACTCTCACTGTCCTCGCCTCACTTCTTTCTCTTATTCTGTGCTCTCTCCCTCCATCCCTCTGCTCCCCTCTCTTTCTCCCTCCTCGTCTGCTCTCTTCTTCTCTTGGCTCTTGTCTTCTTTCGCTTCTCTCCATCCCTCCACTCTGTTTTCCTTTTCAGCTCCCTCTCTCCACTCAGGAACATAATTTTAGCACTTCTATCAGAGTCGCTTAATGAGGAGGTAGCTCCCCTCCAAAGATCCACAAGCATTTTTGAGCACTCAAACATGCACACACTCACGCACGCACACACACACACACACACCCCATGCTACAGTGTAGTGTGAATAAGAGGCTATGATTTGCATCTAGGCCAAGGCTCCTCCATTGTCAAAGTGCTCCCAGGAGTGCAGTGCTGCTTTTATTTCTTACATTCACAAAAGGCATTATGCAGTTGCTATCATTCACTGTGGATCCAGAGCGGGTGAGGTGAAAGGGAAATATTGGGGCTAAATATACAGAAGAATTAGGCACAATAGAATTAAACAGTGACCTTTTGCTTAAGCTTTAAAAAGAATAAGGGATGTTTAGAAGGAAAAAATAGATACCACTTTATTTTAAGTCAACATTATAGGTTATTGCTATAAAACAATAAATATCAGCAATACACTGATAAAATGGCTATTGTTATATAAAAAGGATGAAAGCTTAGTTAATTGTGAACTCTTGAACACGTTCTGTTCAGGTTCCTCTGTCAGTCAACAACTACACGCACAGTCTACCCACATTACTTCTGTGAAAATATATGTCTATTTATCTGTTTTTCTTTTTGGCTAGTCTTATGTAACTAAAACGCTGCCGACCAGGTGAAGTTTAACTCAGTATCATCCCTCTAAAAACTTTAATTTTTTTTTTGTGAATAATGTGGTATGGACGCTCGTCCTTTGAAATAAAACAGTGCAATGTTTCAGTGACAACAAAAAATACGGAAAGTAACATTAACTGCTATTGATAGCAATACTTGACTAACAGCAAGTGTTGTCCTCTTACAGGAGTTGCAAGGTTTCCTATGTCACAGTCATATTTTAATAAATATTGGAAGATAACCGTAAACTTCAAGCAGTGCTTGTAGCAAACAGAAGTGCAACATTCTAGAGTGCAAAAGATTATTTCTTGACAGTCAATTATTTTCTCTGAAATGAATGCAGAGATCGAGTCCAATATACAGTTCTGTATCTGATTATATTGGTTTTCGAATTCTTATCAAGTAATCTTTACACCTCTTGTTGTAAGTACTTTGGGCATTTGCTATTGCAAAATCATAGGTAGGCCTATTTGTTAGTTCAAATCCCTTAACTCTTAATTACTGCGATCCAAGTCCAAGTAAACCTAAATGAAACAAAAATCAAACACCAAAAAAAATTTAAAAAATAAAATAAATAAATCCTCCTCTTTTTTCTAGCAGGGTGAGAAGAGACTTAGAGGTCATGAACCTCTCTTTTTTTTCTGCTGGTCAAGCTTTCTGACTTGCTCAACTGCACACTCACAATGCACACAAAAGAGAAAAGCTACTCTTAAACAGAGGATTTTAGCCGTGTTGCTATTAGTATGTCTGCACTTTGTCAAATGACCGCAGTGTGGTTTAACTGGCTGCCAGTTTAAACAAGGGCTAACGCTGGATATTTCTCACCCCCAAGTCCAATAGTCAAACCCGCGAAGAAAACGAGCATCCTGTTGTCTCAAAGGGAGAAACAGGACTTGAACGTAGCCTAAAGTAATGCTGGCTGCTAAACTGAAGAGTTACAATAAAGGAGAAAGTGAACCTGTGTGTGTGTGTGTGTGTGTGTGTGTGCTGACGATGAGAAACATGAGTGAAGCCGTTAACTCAGCTGTGTTCTTAAAATCTGAACATTTAACAGCGTTGTCGTAGCATCGCTAACAGCACGAGCTAATCCAGCTAATGACTATGCTCGCGCTGAGACCTCTAAGCTGTTGTCATTATTGACAGCGCATGTTAGTGGATCAGCGTTGTGGTTAGTTTTATACTCTAATGCTTAATGTTTGCTCCCTCATCTAAATGAGCACTGAAAAATATTTTGTGAGTCTGTTGTCTCTGTATAGATGATTATAGTCTAGATTCCACACCTGTACACCAGCCACCTCATAATGCAATGTGATAGGTTAAAAAGATGTTATCATTTGCATAAAAACCTAACATCTGTCACCTGACCAGCATGATGTGATGTGATGGGTTCCTGACCTGCCCATTGTAATGTGATTGGCTAAAGACACACACACACACACACACACACACAGAACACACAGAGTAATCCCTACGTCTCGCCAACCCACCTCCAGGTGGGCGAGACAAAAATCAGAGTAAAAATATAGGCTTTTTTTTTTTTTTAAAGGTCACCATTAATCTTAGCTTGGATATTTAATATGCCACAGTTTGTGCAGGATGTCCCATGAGTGAGTGAGAAATGATGTCATGGCGATTACGTGTTACTTTAAAGAGTGCCTAAGTCACGCCCCTCTTCTTCTTCTCTTCCTCCAGGCCATGGGAACCTAAATACGGAAAAAATATGAATGGTAGTCAATTGAGAGGGACAAATTATTTTTTGATCCTGTTTGGCTTGTGTCCTGAATTACACATATGATAGCTGGCAATTTAAAAGATATTTTTTAATGTAAAGAAACTCAAATTTTGTCATCAAAAAGTAAAGTAAAAGCGTGATTTTTTGTGAGACTGCTCAGTGAACTACGTCTCTTGTCTCGCACAATATACGTTACCAACGCTAATATGGCTGTAACTTTAGAACAGTTTCTTTTGTTCCTTCAGAACAAGGGAAAATGTATTAAAAGAGGAAAAATCATTACAATCATGAACATGTTAAGAGCTGCAGTAAAGCAAACAGAGAGTTAGCCGGCTCAGAGATTGTTGTTAAGACGCCACTTATGCAACGCACAAGTGTGTAGTTTTCCAAAGTCTTATACTTTCAGCTGTTTGGGATAACTTGCGAGTTTCTTGACTTGGAAAATTATATTTTAAAATTGGCAGACATCATATTTGAGATTTGCCGTAAATCAAAAAATAATTTGTCTCTTTCCGTTGGCTAGTGTTCATATTTTTTCTGAAACAAGGTCCCATAGCCCGGAAGTGGAGGGCCGTGATTTAGCCTCTCAATAGTGTCGTCTTTGCTTTCTTGGAACCCAATGTTCAAAGAAAATGAGCGAGTCGAGTCGAGTCGAGCTGAGCTGCCGTAGCATGCGGTGGAAACGTGGCTGAAAGAGCTGCGCCTGTCATAGTATTGTCTTTCGTACAGGCTTTTCCCTTCAAGGCTATCACTGCCCACAAGCACAAACACACCAACTTCACAGACAAACAGAGCAGATTGTTACTCACTGTAACAGTCCAGCAGAGAGCATATTAGGAGAGGAAACAGCTCCGTGCGCCCAGAGGCATGAGGAAGAGCAGATAGTTAAAGGACCCCAAACATCAGTCTGACAACACTTGATTCAGAGAGAGTCGTAGAAAAACAAGACATCGCAGAGAACAAGCGAACGAGCAGCACGAGTTGATAATTAAAATAGTTATAAACAGAGTAAGGGTCCGTGTCCACAAGGCGTTTTTCGCACAGGGAGAGATTTAAGATTATAGTTAGCTAATTAGCTAACTCTGACATATTTACATTTAATGTAAAACTGAAATGTTGATTAATGTGCATTGTCTCTGCTTACCAAATATATAAACATGCAGGGGGCAAAGTATTAATGTTTTCAGAGAGCCAAAACTAAATATAATTGGCTCCATCAAAAATAACTAATTACCACAGAGGGATTAAAAGCTTTTTCAAGTTGGTCATCTGAAGGATGTCGAAGGGGAGAAGTGAATCATTACAACATGCAAATTATGCAGTAAAAACAATGAAGAGGTCACAACTCTGATAAGTAAAAAAGTTGGTTCTTACAAAATCTAAAGAGAGGTCTCACCTGAGAGGACACCTCATTCAGGCCGATGATTGATTTAAAACTGACTCAGTTTTTGGGGTTCCGGACAATTTTTCGTCGGAATGCTCTGAATGGTCCTGGGTTCGATTCCCGGCGGGGGTAGGGCCTTTCTGTGTGGGGTTTTACATCTTACCTTCGTGTTCATGTGGGTTTCCTGAGGATGCTCCCCCACCATCAAAACGTGCATGTTAGGTCCGTCTCCAGTCAGTTCCCTTGACCGAGGCACTGGCTATGATCTGGAGTTGGTCCCTGGGCACCGAGCTGTGGCTGCCCGCTGCTCCTCAGGGACGGATTAAATGCAGAGACCAAATTTCCCTGTGCGCTGTACACGTGACCAATAAAGTACCTTTTACCTTTAGCTCCTCTTGCTTCAACTGGTTCTGTTTAGGATTTCGGAGACCAAATTGCTATTGAGCAAATGAGCCTACATTTTCACCATTTCTTTTTTCAACAATTGTGCTCACCATGAGGGTGTTGCATAACGCACAACGACCTAAAGAATATGGCTCAACCACTTTGGCTCCCAAGGAAAACCTGTATTTTATTTATTGGTTCCACTTGGAATTTTTTTTTCGGATTCCCAGTCTATTTAGCTTTGCTCCAAATACCTTAAAATTGGGTGTGCAAACCAGAATGGAACCAGACCCGTGTTGGAGGAAAAGTGCTTCCTTACCGTACTTCAAGACATGCACATGAGGTTAATTGGTGACTTTGAATTTCCTGTGTCCTGTCAGATTGGCTCCAGCAACTCCCCCACCATGATAAGGATAAGTGCTCATAGATAATGAATAAGCAGCAGCCTTTCGATTTAGCTTTATATTTTTATCCTCAACAGATTAATATAGGACCACTCACGCTTTTAATGCATCTCATTGCAGAGCTTCCATTCCTTTTTCCTGTCTCAGTTTGAAGTCACTTTCAGGTTTACAGCTCATTTAGGATGCAGCAGTTCAGCAACAGGATTTTAACGACTGCCAAACAAAAATGCCACGATATTCCCAAGTTCTGCATCTCTAAATGTTTAGTTTGAGAATGAATTTAAAGAGGCAAGAAGGAAGATTCTCAGTTCTTCCCTCTTCATTTTTACACAAAAGCCGTCACATCCAAGAGTGTTGGATCTTAGATCTGCAAAAGCCTCTGCTGCTCACAAATTCCACATGAATTCAGTTGTTTAACATGTATAAAAATAGTCATTTAAGCCGTCACTGCTGAGATACTGCAGCTGTAAAATATAGCTCAGGTCTTGTCTGAGTGGAAAATAGAATTTTTTTTCTTTCTCTTCAACAAGATGGGGAAGGCTTCTTGAACCCAGCAACCCCGATGAAGGCCACTGCAGCTGAAGTGTGATGGTTTTCATATAAAAGCTCTATTAAACTCTTCCACAAGAATAGATGGATTCTTCTCCTTTTTTCACTTCTTGCAACTCGCTGGAACTCAGCATCACGTTTTTTTTTTTTTTTAACCTTTTAGTAAAACAGCCTTGGACAGAACAGTCACGATGCTTTTTAAGGTGTCTGTCGAATGAAAAAAAAAATAAATCTGGTTTTAGACGAAATCGCTTTAACATCCATGATGTATTACTGTGGGTAATTTTGCATTATACATTACTGAAAATTTACGTCTCTCAAATCACACATGCAAAGATATGAGTGGAAAGTATTTTAGCTGCATTTATGACCTTTTATTTCTTCTTTTTTTTTTTTTGCTAAACTGCATGAGAATGTAATTTAATCTGCTACTTCAATATAAAACATCAACTCTATCACTGTCCCTGATGTGGTTCAGCCACATACAGGTTTTCACTGAGTCTTGTTTAATATAGTCAGAGATCATCGTCTCGGTCAAGTGTTTTCAAACCTAATTTTCAGTACTATTTTTTTATATTCAATACTCATATGCAGCATTTTGCACCTCTGTGACTGTGCACCTTTTTACAGTTTATATTTTTTAAACTTTGATTTATTTTTATGCATTTTTTTATTAAACTACTTGATTATTTGTGCTTTGCGTGCGCCTCTTTCTAGTAACTGTTTGCCGCGGCACTAAAAAATTCTCCATTTCGGGAGAAATAAAGACTTATCTTGTCTCATCCCATTTTCATCAACATGTTAAGGAATAGTTCAACGTTGTGGAATTAGGTTTGTTTGCTTTCTTGTCAAGAAATAATATCGATGCTACTCTCACGTGAATGTGTGAAGGGCAAAGCCAGAGCCCGCAGACGGGTAGTTTAGCCCAGCACATTGTGCCCACCAGCACCTCTGAAGCTGGGCAGATGTGTGTTTTTATCAGCTGCTCACACTGAACATTAACAACGGTGTCATTAGTTGTTTTGTCACTTTTAACTCTACGAAAAGGTTAGTTAATTCAGGTAAGACAACCAAATCTTCTGTGTTGACAGCAAAGACAAATACAGCAGTCTAGTACATATCTCCCTATAACACCTTCTTGTATCACTTCAAGTTTTTGCAGATTGCACAAACTAAATGTAACACGCCAATTAGTTAGCTTTACAGATGCTGGTAGGCGATTTTAGGTAAACTTGAACTGTCAGGATAGCTGTTTTCCTCTGCTTACAGTCTTTATGCTAATTTAAGCTGCTGCTTGCTCCAACTTTATGTTAGGCGTGGGACCCATATGACCATATTGCTGTGTACATTCATTTGAACTCAAACAACCATGAAAAATAAGCCCTGAACGGGTGTTTGGAGGTTTTCAAATGTCAGCAGCAGCATGTTAGCTGCAGAACAGACAATCTCTCAGGAGGTTTTATATTGTGAAAGCAGCTGGTTGTCTGTCAGTGTCCTCAATGCATTTCTGCTGTCTCCGCACCACCTGTGACTTGAGCAAAGAACCACACACCTACACCCACACCAACACATGCACACACACTGCAGGAAGACACACTCTCTCTCTCTGACCCACACACACCAAAAACTCTGCACCACTGCACATCTTTTATGCCATCTTTTTTTCTTTCCGACTTGTCATTCACTTGCTGTCTCGTAAACAAACACACGCACACACGTGCACACACGCACACACCTACATACACACACACACACACACACATGTAAATGATAACCAGATGCTGGCACATCACATCACCCCTCCTCCCATCAGCTGCTCCTCCCACAGCAGCAGGTAAGCAGCCGTCCTCCTGCAGCAGTGTTCTGTCAGAGGTGGACCGCTGGTGTGTTTAAACCCTGGACACAGGCCAAACACACACACACACAAACACACACACACACACAGTCATCAAGGGAGGCTAGACTTGCTGCAGTGATGGCAGACTTTATAAAGCTGCATGTGGGTGTGTTTGTGTGTGTGTCTTGGCTGTGTCAATGCAGTCCCAGTGGTTTTTTTTCCCCAAAATTGGCTAAAGGTGGGTCTAAAGAAGTTAGATTTGTGTGCAGTATGTGACAGAGAAAGAGGGAAGAGGAAGGGCACCCGTCTGTCTGACGAGAGTCTGTCTGTGTTCATTTCAAATTTCCTGCATTCTGCTGTTGTGATTAGTAGCAAGTGTCCTCAAAATGACATACAGATTAGAAAATCTTCATCTCTAAGGGATTCTGTTTAAATAAATAGTTCAGTTTAGATAAGAGTTTCAGACTTTGTAGCATCAGTAATGATCTGAGCCTTCAGGGCGTCACAATGCAGGACAGCAACAAAGGAATTAGATTCTAGTAATCAATCCCTCACCAACTCCAGTGATAAATCATAACTGCTTAACTGTTTCATTCAGAGGCAGCAAGATGCACCCAAAATAAATTATGTCTCTGTCTCTCCTTTATCTTTCCTTTGGTATCAGGTGTATAGTCGAAGACAGTTTAAATGAACAATTACCGCTGAAAAACCAATGTGCAAAGCCAACTTTTTCCTGTGTCATGGAAAGATACCAAGTGTATATAGTTAAAAAATCAGTACTTATATTTTAGGGAATATAAGGAGCCATCAAACCTAAACTCCGAGAGTTTAGTTTAGAGAAGAGACAGTGCGATGAGGATATCATAAAATAATTCTCATCAGTCTTGTAGTTGTACATTGGAGTATATTGTCAACACATCTGTAGGTGTAGAAAACTACACTGCTGGCAAAGCCATCATTAGCATTTTACGTAATTTTAGAATCAGATACACACCAGAAGTAAACTGCGGGGTGCATGCTCACCAGTAAACAGCAGAAGTCAAAAAAGAAAAAAGACAAAGTGCCACATGAAGAGCTGATCTGAGTCTAAAAATAACATAACGTGGTAAATAAACAAGTCACAACAAGCACACAGGACCATTTCAATTTGTTGAAAAGTTTATCTGATGACTTCAGGTGGAGGCAGGCTAGCACTTCCCATTGACTACCACTATTTGAGCTAAGCTAATTAGCGGTGGGTGAGCTCTGCCCGTCTCCTCCTTGTTGGTGCACGCACAGTCGAAAGGATGGCATCTGTCTGTCTTAATGTCTGGAACTCAGAAGGGAGGCAAATAACAAAAAGAAAAAAAAAGTTGGCGTATCCCTTTAAAGTGCTTTAAACATGTCGTGTCAGGCACATTTTAAACAGGACCATCTGCTTCTGCTGTCTCCACCAGCCCTCCATCTCTTTTCTAGTTAACACTCAGCCTGCATTTCCTCAGAGACAACTTAGCCAACACACTCATGATGACAGAGAGAATTAGCAGCCAATTACAGTCAGACAGACTCGGCTCTGGATGTGGAGCTTGAAGGTTATTGGAATAAAGTTTATTGCTCTTTGTTCCTCCAAATAAAGATGTTTATATCCAAGAGAGCTCTGTGTCAGATTCCTCCCTTCTGTCTCCTCTTCATCACCTTTCCCCTCTTTTTTTTTCCTATTGTTACCGGTATCAGGTCTAAGAAAGTGTTTCAAAAGTGTGCTCAGCTTCTTATAGCACAGCAGTGATTCAACAAACATCCAGTTCATGACAGCTTTTCCATTTCCTGAATTAATGAAGGTTTTTCCACCTTTCAGTCCAGCCCACAGGGCAACCTTTGCTCTCAGAGCAGGGAAGAGTAGCAGATGGTCTCTTGGCAACTGCAAAAAGAAGTCAAGTGGGCAAACAAATAGATTGAATTTGATTTTCCCAGTGAAATGCTTCACTGTCGCTGCATTTTTACCAAGTGTTTTCTTAGCTCTCTGTTTGGATCTTCATTAATTTAATTATGAGCATAAAGGGGAAACTCTTTTGTGGCTTGGAAATGATTGGTTCTTTTAATTAAGGTATGACTGTATGTATGTGAAGTCAAGCATTTAGCATGAACTGTCTGTACAATTGTGGTTGAGCACGGCTGAGACTTCACAGTCTTGCTGCTAGTTGAGTGAGTCTGTGCTTGGGCACAGCAGTGTTTTGAGCTAAATGCTACCTCAGCATGCTGATAGGCTCACACTGGTGAAGCTAACATGTTGATGCTTTAATGTTTAGCAGGTTAAATGCTTACTGTGTTCATCTTCTATTTCAGTGTATCAGTAAACCTCAAGTACAGCTATGGCTGATGGGAATGACATCAGTCTTGTGAATATTTGGTCGCAAACAGAAGTATTGGACAATTACGCCTTGATGAAATCGGGCCTGTCTCGAGAACGTTGTATATTTGGTGGCATATTCCACGCGACTTCATGCACAGGGAGAAGCAGAGTGTCAGCCTTTATTTACTGTGACTTTAGTGCATCTACCATGGCTAAGTAGGTAATGTGGCTAAATTGGCTATTTATCTTTCTGTACAGCACTTTGGCACTCTGTGATTGTTATAAATATTTATAAAAAATTATAAATAAAGTTGGATTAGACTGGATAAATTGTGTAATTGTGTCTTTTTGTCCTTTTTAGTTGTGATTACTGTTCCTACCTTAAGTTGCAGCCTACCGTCCTAATGTGGATGTAAGACTTGTGGCTGTGGTTAAATGCTCGGATCTCAATATTTACAAATGTAAGTCTAGTAAAAGACAAGTATGTGGATTGAACTGAAGTTTAGTACAGTAAGAAGTTCTTGTCATGGTGGGCAAATATCCTCCGACCTGCTCCTGACTTCTGGTCCGGCACCACAGGTTGTGAAGTTGATATAGTCAAGTCAAAAACAATCTGCACAGAATGTTTTATTTTGAAAAGTGGCCAGATTATCCGCTGTTATACTGTGTCAGACTTCCTGTATCACATCATACAGACATCGCTCTTGAAGCGTATTTCTTCGCGAAGCGCCCGGAGACACACTTCCGGGACGGGTCTGAGATGTGGTGGGATCTCGAGCATTGAATGGCCAGGACTAGCTTGTGTGTTGGCAGCGAACGCACGCCTGGTGTTATCCGGCTGTTAGAGTGCTGAACTGGTTTTGGCACTAGATGAAAAATCAAGAGATTCATTCTCTGGGGACTTTTGCACTTAATTCTATGGCACTGAGTAGTTGTCAATATACATTAATATTTCACTCAAAACCACAAATCGTAGCAAAGTTAATGTGTTTTTATTACTTTCAGTTAGGCTATTAAAAGTTGCCAGTGGTATTAAAGATATGCTGCGGATTTAAAGGTCCTATATGAAACGTTTTGCCACCAAATACAGCACAACTTCTTGCTTCCTTTAATTCAAATGTCATGACTTTAAGGTGGAATTAAAAATATGATCAAATCCACACCACATCATTTGAGTCAAACTAAACTTATTAATGTAAAGTTTAGTTTTTGTTGTGTCCAGGTCAAACATAGTGTTGCAGGTAGTATTACTGTTTTCACAAAGTGGGGCCATGTTAATTTCCTGGTCTGGGAACGTATTCAGGTCTTTCAGTCCATGTTCATTATGCTGCCGTACACCCTTGTACTTGCACAGCACAGCTTACACAGCATCAACATTGCACGTACAACACAGAACAAATATGACCTCTGTGTAGGAATTTGTACTGTTATTGGTACTAAAATGTTACATTCTGAAACTTTAAATGAAAAAAAGAAAAGGTCCGATGACAAATATTTGACATATTATTTAACTGAAGTTTTGGCCCCCTTTGATATTAGAAAACATGGTAACTCCACCTCGTAGGTTGCCTGTACACAGGCTGCCATCATCTATCACATACAATTGTCAAAAACACAGGAGATCACAGATGTTTTTGTTCTGAACTATTATGAAGAATTTCACTGTTGCAAATTCTGGCTTTTGGTGGCACATGTCCCAAGTAGTCACATGTGAAGGTGTCCTCATTTCTCTCCAACGTTCCTCTGCCTTTTCTTCAGGTCGTGGGATGAGTTTCATGACTGTGCCAACGTCGCAATGGCTGGCTGTCCAGAGGAAGCAGCCGCTGTCTGGGAATCTCTCCGCCAAGAATCCAAGAAGATGCAGTTCTCCGGAAACCTGTACGACATGTGCTCCAACCGCAACAACCACCCGGTGGTCTCAGTTTCCCCGCACGGCTCACCTAACCAGGAGGATATTAACCAGGAGTCTTTAAGAGGGCGCGCTGATCATCTGGCAGGCAGCCTCCGCCTTCTCATGCCACTGTCTCCTCTGCTGCTGTTGTTGTTTTGGATATAACAACCCCAAAGAAATGGCACTGGTGTGAATAAATATAAACTTTGTGTATTTTTCATCCACTAGTCCATAGACTCTCCACAGTTTTTTCCCTCTGCTCTGCCAGGGGTTGAATATTTCTAAATTGCATGTTCAGAGGCGCGGCAGTCTTTTTGATAATGTTTCTTTAAAACTGCCTGTTCGGTTTCATGCATATTCTCTGCCTTTTAATTAGTCTTGCAGTTGGAAATGCACACAAAATTCATACAGAGATACACAGCCACAGTACAAACAGGCCTGCAAACACATTCATAGTTGAAAAGACGCGTGCAGCAGCCTTGTGTCATCCATCTTTAACCCCTTTTCCCACACATTTAGTATAAACTCGTATATGATGGTTCCACGAGGAGTCTGTGGTCTTAAATGTAAGAAGAGACACAGTCCTGTTCGATTAACCTAAAAATCTAAGAGTAGCCAGTTATTCCCAATGCCTGACACGGGGTCTAATTCTAAAAATGAAAACTATTTTTTATAATGGAGTGCCGAGGAGCCTCACAGCTTGAAGAGAGAAGCTCTGTAGTCTGATTTTAAGGCAGCAGAACCATCTCATGTTTGCCTTGCGACTAAGCTACATCTTGCTGTTAGCTTATTATTGAACAGCTGTGTCTCTAATAGAAAAATAGCGTGCAACATATGTTTTACAGTGAAACAGTAACTCCAGCCCAGACAAGCTTGCCATTGGTTTAGTCCAATCAGATTGCAGCAGGACGTTATGAATTTCACTTCTTTTCTTGCAAGAGCTGCCTGCTTCTGCCTCTAATTCGTTGCTTTTCGTTGTTTGCGTTTTGTCGGGCATGACTATGAGTTAGAAGTTCGAGTCAAGCATAAAGTCTGTGTCATGAGTATCATGAGTAGCTCCGGTTGTGCGTGTTTGTCTTTTTATCGAACTGTAATTTTCACGGTCAACTTGCCGACCTCTTTTGGCTCTTGCATCCCTCCTGCAGGTATGTTGCTGCTGCTTCTCTCGGGGTCTTTTCCTCTCTTGAGCCGCTCTCTGTTCCAGTTCGATTTCTGCCAAATAAAGCAACCTGGGAGCACAAAAAGTCATACATTTTTCTCTAAGTATAATTCCTCAGTGAACTCAGTCACTTTGGCTGCGCATATTTGTCCGTAAATTCTTTGTGACACCATAAGATTATTTAGGATGGTGTGTAAAACTAGATTTTTAGTGTGTGATACTTTTTTTTGCTGCATTTAGAAGCAAAATCTTTTTAAGGAATCTGAAATAGAAGTGTCATAGATTGGGGAATGATTTCTCTTGGAATTTATCTTCAAACTGAACATGTGCTGTCTTCCCAGTATATCCCATACAGAGGAACACAAAAGTAGAAATTAAGTCTTAGACTTTAAAATTAGACTCTACGTAAAGGTAGACCACATGGAAAGATAAGTTAGATTCACTTTTGAAATACAATAAAATAGCTAAGAGACAAAAGGAATCACAGAACATACACTTTTTATTGATGTTTTTTTTTTTAAATGAAACAATTACCATAAATGTCGAAATTCCTTATTTGTCTGAAAAGCATACCCGCTTCCTCTGCACCTGCTGTGGCAGCAACATGACTTGTGAGCTACAGTTAAAGTGAAGTGAACTGGAGTTGTTTTTATGTGGCGCTTACCCAGGTAAGAAATCCTCGGGGGCTTCTCCTTGGCTTCCTGCACTGTAGCCCAGCAGTGTGGGACCAATATGTTCTCCAGTCAGAATCACAATCCTCTCGCATGCCAAGTGTATTTCATGCTCCAGGAGTCGTAGTTTGGCTGCGCAGGTCTGCTGAAGCTGCTTCTTATTCTAAGTGGCTTTGGGCAACAGTTGTTTCGGTTTGGCCCAGGATCAGAAATACTGTCAGATTAAAGACAGAGAGGAATGAGTACACCTGGAAAACAAACACAGTTCTGCCTAGTTGAAGACTGAATCCACCTTTTTAGCGGTGATCGCGTCTAGAGGGCTTTAGGTCATAGATTTATTTTCTGCCTTCACAGAGAAACAAATCAAAGCGAGGCCAAATTGAAAGCGTTATGCTAGAATGTGAAGAAATGCAAAACAAGATCCTCAAAGGCTGAGAGGGAGGTGGGAAAAGTAATAAATGATTGGATGAAGAGATTCGAAACATAGCAATGTTTCACATTAACAATTGATAAAGTCAATGCATGCATACATGCACAGGTAAATTAAAGTAAGAGGTGTTGGAGGCAGATCCTGAGACTGATATGTGCAAAAATTACACTTGCAATTTTTGTTTTTTGGTTTGTGGCCTCAGTGTGAAAAGGAGATTTTGTTTGTTGTTATTCATATCACACAGTAGCTCTAACAGAACTGAACTTTTGAACAGTTTTAAATACAAGACCTGGATTTAATTCACCGTAATGTAGAGAATGAAGCAGCTATGAGACACCGTTGGCACAATGCACCACAAGAAATGTACAGTAAGTGCAAATCCGAAGGAACTGAGCTGGAAAAAAAAGAAAGTACTCTTAAAAAAAAAAGTCCAATCAGGCCAGCTTTTCTTTTTTTTTTAACATAAGGGACTAAGTCCAGAGATATGCTTGGATGGTTTAAAGAGGCTGCTGTAGTTTTGAACTTTAATTAAACTGACAGAATTAGCAATTAGGGGCCTCAATGGCTATTCACCAAGGTGCCGCAATTTGAAAACCATCTCATCAGAGATGAGATAAGATGAAACTACACAGGAAAATAAGGCCGGATGTGTTTGTGTAAATACAGCCCTGTAGTGAGTTAAGTCATCATGAGCTCTCAGACAGCTGCGTTTTATGGGAAAATAATGCGCGCAGGTGCTCTAAAACACCCCACCCACCCCCCAAAAAATAAAATACAAAATCTGATTTATGAGGAGATATG
>JAQLOL010000023.1:5219054-5229465 GCA_029783665.1 Naso thynnoides
ACCCACCGCTAATTAGCTTAGCTCAAACACTGGTAGCCAATGGGAAGTGCTAGCCTGCCTCTGCCTTAGGTCATCAAGTAAATGTGTGCTTGTTGTGACCTGAGATTAACACTTAATATATTATTTTTTTCGTCTTCCTCTTCTTCGTCTTATTCTTGTGCTTTTTACTGGCACACGAGCCCTGCGGTTTACCTCCGGTTCCTGTCTGATTCTTAAATTACATCAAATGCTGATCTGACTCCAAGAGTAATGTAATGTGGCAAATAAAAAGTCGCAGCAAGCACACAGGACCGTTAAGAGTTGTTGGAAAGTTTATCTGATGGTGTAGGTGGAGGCAGGCTAGCACTTCCCATTGACTACCAGTATTTGAGCTAAGCTATTTAGCATGGGTGAGCTCTGCCCGTCTCTTCCTTGTTACTGCACACACAGTCAAAAGAATGATATCCATCTTTATGTCTGGAACTGGAGAAGGAGGCAATCAACAAAAAGGGAAAAAAAGTTGGCGTATCCCTTTAAAGAGCTACTTCTGGTTGCACCAGCTCTTTGTAAGTTCAGACTTAGCCTGACTTTAATGTAAATGGAGATTTGAAACTGCTGTGTAATAACTGTTAATTTGGGAGACTTTAAATGACTTAATAAAATATAACACATCTTAAATTACAAAACTTACCAAAAATGATAATAATTTTAGCCAAATTACCATAACCGGGTCTTTCCCACAGCCTTTACATTGCATAGATTTTACTAACTCTGAAACTTAAAACTATGTAATATGTAAGGGATAACGTAGAGTGAGAAAGAACACAGACAGGACTATTTCTCTGTAGTGACCCGCTCCCTCTACATTATCCCGCTTATCTGAGAAGATATAAATAATGTGACACAAAATTTAGATCTAAATGTGATTGGATTGATTAGTAAATGATTCAGTTCCTTTAGATAAAACGTAGTCTGCTACAGTAAGAGGAATTGCATCCATAGCAACAGAGTGGCAAAGTCTATGAACTGTCAAAGGCTGTTGACATTTTCTTGTCAGTAAACCAGTCTCGAAACACTGTCACTGCCCATACCATGTTTCGTTTCACTGGGGACTCTTCAGCCATTAGCCAAGAATCTGGAGTTTCATCCTCTCCAAATATATTAAAACTAAAAATTAGAAATATAATCTGTCGTTTTTCCCAGGGAGTAGCTCAACGGAAAGTAAAGTTTTCTCCCACAAGGTCTTTCGACGAATTAACATGAGAGGACTTGAAGAACGGCGTCCCTGACAATGACCTTAGAATGGCGTGATCAACCAATCAGAATACAGCATTTAACAGAGACACGTAAAAAAGAAATTTACAAAGAATGAAGATCAAGTTTGAAATATTGTTAAACTGTAATTTCTGAAAGTTATTGTACAGCTTGTGATGCGAGGGGGACTTCCTGTTTCCATTCACAGTCGCTCATTATGCATTCAGTCATTCCTTAAGTTTTAGTGGTATTAGTTATTTGTTACCCAAAAACTCAGGACTCCGTTCTCGATGTTATTAACGGATTTATGAAAAGCAGTTGCAACCCAAATCCTGCCATATTTCCTTGCTGGCCTCTGCTCCTGTCACATCTGTAATTCTGATTCAGCAACAACATATCACACCAGTATCAGCCATTGGCATGCAGTCAAGGTATTTCTTTTTTTTCTTTTTTTTTAAAAATGTCTGTTAGATGAGCGTGCCCAAACTTTACTAGTTACTTTTAGCTGAGAATTTCAAGAGAAAATTCCAGGAACAGGATTCTGCTTTTGGGTCAGAGGCTAACCAGGAGAGGAGGGATGTCAGTTCTTTTGTACAGATACCATAATATAATAGAATATTACAACCGTCCTAAAGTTGTATACTACACTTATGACAAAAATTAAGGAGGCCACTGTAGGTGAATCAAATGTCCATTATGACTTGTCAAAGACCGAATTACAAAACCAGGCACAACCATGGACTTTATGCACAAGTTTTATTGGAAAGTTTGGAATCTGTTGTCCGTAAGTGCACTTAAATTAGAATAAATTCCAAAAGTTTGTTTATAGATGAATTCTAGTTCACCAGATCTACAGTATTAGAGAACAGTAGGCTGTAGCTCTTATATTCTGCACTTTATACATTCTGCCCTTTTTTTTTCTTTCTTTTTTTTTGAATCGTTGCAAGTCCAGCGCAGCCCAGTACATACTGTGTGTGGACCGTCCGTATCCTTACATAATAAAGTTTTGTGACTACTGCGTTACTCAGAGCTGTTGATATGATAGCAGTTACCTGAAATGAGACTTCACCAGGTATTTTGTTATTTGTGATATTGTGGTGTAGTCCATATGGTTAGGGGCTGTATCAAAGCTAAAAATGAATAATGGATGCCACCGCTTGTTTCACTGTCAAATTAATTCAATTCAGTAATCAGTAATTTATCACCAACTTGGTCAGAATAATATCTATAATGCAAACTTCATGATTTAGAAAACAGAATATTGTGCATGAAAAGCGCCTCATCCATACAGTTACCTTTAATGTCATTATTTTTACAGTTGCAGTTTTCCTCATTATTTGACTGGTTTATTGCGTTTTAATGGAGTTTGTTTCTTTAGAACAATCCCAGTTTAAATCAGTTGTTACAGTGTCGTATAAGCTTGGGCAATATTTATTTTTCATTCCTTTAAACGTACATGATATTTCACCCCCAAGATACAACATATGACAGCATCCGAGTTAAAAAGAAGTCAGATTTGAGCTCGAGGTGACATTTTCTACCACACTATGTGAAGAATCTAATATCGCAGGGTTTAAAGGGATATGCCAACTTTTTTTTTTTTTCTTTTTGTAATTTGCCTCCATCCCAAGTTTCAGACAAGAAGACGGATACCATTATTTTGACTGTGCATGCAGTAACAAGGAAGAGACGGGCAGAGCTCGCCCAACGCTAATTAGCTTAGCTCAAACACTGGTAGTAAATGGGAAGTGCTAGCCGGCCTCTGCCTAAAGTCATCAGATAAACTTTCCAACAAGTCCAAACGCTCCTGTGTGCTTGTTGTGAGTTATTTACCACATTATGTTATTTTAAGACTCAAGATTAGCACTTAATGTAATTTTGGAATTAAATAGCTTTACGGTTGTTATACTGTTTACTGGTGTGCATGTGTCCTGCGTTTTTTTCTCCGGTACATGTTTGACTTTAAAATAATATCAAGTGCTAGACGGAGTCTAAAAATAACATCACGTGATAAACAAACAAGTCACAACAAGCACACAAGTTTATCTGATGACTTTAGGCAGAGGTGGGCTAGCACTTCCCATTGACTACCAGTATTTTAGCTAAGCTAATTAGCGGTGGGCGAGCTCTGCCTGTCTCTCCCTCATTACTGCACGCACAGTCAAAAGAATGGTATCTGTCTTCTTGTCTGGAACTTGAGAGGGAGGCAAATAAAAAGAAAAAAAAGTTGGTGTATCCCTTTAAGTACTCATGGTCAATAGAATAAAGAATAAATAGGAAATAATTCCTAACTGATTTTTGCTTCTTAACGCATCAAAACTTTGACAGTAGCCAGCCAGTGATTTGAGGTCAGCGCCTGATTGTTTGTCACTTGATAAGCGATGTACAAACATACAAATGTCCTTTACGTTTCCGAGGTATCCAAAGGGAAGATCTCATCTAAAACATTTTCTACCTTCATACAGCATCTCTGAGTCAGTTTCTTAGGAGGAGGAATGTCTGTAATTTTGATGGTATCCATGTATGTAAAATCACACCTTTGGGGTTTCTAGTATGGTCTTTTCATATTCAGAAGTGCATTTTGCTGTGATCTATCCCAGAATTTCAAAGTGTGTTGTTGTCCTACACATACTGGAAACCTAAATGAGCCATGTCAGCTAACCTCAGTGTTTCCTTTCTTCTTGTCTTTTGGCCTTTGCTTGTTACAGGATGCTCTGTCATCTTTCTGATGCTACTCTCACTTTTCCTTGATGTCAAATTTAAGTCTTTGTCTCACTGCTGTTACCTGCTGTGATGTCTCACTTCTCCATGAAACTGAAGTATTTGTAAATAACCTTAAGTGAGGCTGACATCGGAACTGATATTGGTACTCAAATCCTCACGCTGTTGGCATTTTGAGATGCTGCACCCTTAATATGTCTATTTGATGTCAAACACAAACACTTTGTGGCCTTAAAAGGGGCTTTAAAAAGTCCCCCTTCACAGAATAAACAGCTGTGGTCATCTTAAAAAAAAAAGATTTTGGGTAAAGTATCCCTTTAAGGTGTCATACTATCCGAAACACAGTATTTCTGGTGGTTAGCTCATTGATTGCTACTAGAGCATAGCATCTATGTGAAATAAACGTTAAGAACCTCTTTGTAAAATCTCTGCTCTACGACTCGTAGGTGCAAAATAATCATCTGGACTCAAAGGAATTGCTGTGGTTAGTTTAGTCAGCAACATTGTTGATTGTGTACAATGTTCAGTGAAGAACCAGATCAGTCTCTTAGCGTTTTTCTGCAGATTGACAGCACATAAAAGTGTTTCCTGTCATCTTTTTTTGTATTTGTGTGATTTCCATATAAATGCTGTCATCCTAAATGAAGTAGCCAACTCAGCACTGTTACCTGAAAACAGTTGTTCATACTTTGTTATTGTGTCTTAATGAATGATAACACTTTGATTCTTCTACCATTAACTTTTATTTTTTTAAACGGTGAGTTGTATGTGCTAATAAAACACTCCAACCTGACTTGCTGCACGCATTTGGATTATTTCACGGTAGCACAACAGATCATTTGACTTTGTGTGAATGACAATGCATGTTCAAGTCAAAAACTGTGTTCCAAATTGCATACTTCCATTGGTATACTTAAATGTATACTTCATTTTTAAATAGCCTCTTCTTTTCTTCTTCCTTTTTATTTGCGAACAGACAGTGGGCCACTATGATCAATATTTGACAGCTACATATAAACCAAACACACACCACAATATTAATGCCTGATCAAAATGTGCTGGCATAGCTAGAAGCATGTTAGCTAGCTAACATATGCTAATGGTACCAAATCATTACAGACCGGCTGACGGCAGCTATCTGACAACAGTATACATACAAAGTGGTGCTTAGTGCAAAAACATGTACAAGTTACATCTGTACAACGCTGCAACATTCACAGTCACCAGGTTAGTGGTGCAAGAAAACCCTTGGCTGTAATCCCCTTCCACCATTTCAAAAGTTGAGAAGTTTGTGACGTAGCTTACTCAGTGCCACCAATATGGCGTTTGTTGAGGGTGTGGATTGTCCAATGTTCCACACTCAATTTTTTGACCGTTTTGTGTGTGCAAGTAGTGCACTGCACTTACGTATACTTCTCATTGTGTACACACTTGGCACACTTATGCACTCAAAATATTGTGTTCAGTACAGATGTACGTTTGCTACCAAGTTTGGAGCACAACACCAGTTATTTAGAGCCCAAGATCACAAAAAATGCCTCATTGGGCTGTACATAAAAACAACATAAGCAAAATACAAATACAAAAACACAGTAAAAAGAGAAATGACTTGACATAGGTGTTATAGACAAGAAATAGTGTCATATGATAAAATGCTTGCACAAGTGTTTGTAAAACTAAACATAAAACATCAAAATGATGCTCACAGTGACTGATTATATTTAGGACAGAAACTAGATGATGGCCTGCAGTCTCGTGCCTACGACTGCACCACACCAGTGACGATATTCAGTACAACAGCACTCCCTCTGTGTGATATTGCTTAAAATTAGAATTTCTGTGCAACTTGTATCTCCACTGACATCTGATGTTATGGGCAAACACTTTTTGAAAAGCCATTGTTGCAAAAAATGGGAAAAATGTTAAAACCTCAACCTACAGTATCTGGACAAAACAGTAGCATTTTAAGCTGCACTGGTCCGATACACGCCATAGCTTACCACAGACAGTCTTTGTTTAGATTGGTGGCTCGATGTCAGAGACAAATGTCTGAGAACCTGAGCAAATGAAAGTGTGGTGGTAAGAGAGAAAAAAGTTACGGTTCTTCGCAGGGTTACGGTTAGAGATATAAAAACAAATGGTAAGAAGTGAAGAAAAAAAATCCACTGGAATCAAAGACAGTGGACAAAAAGGGAAGACTCGTCTGTGAAATAATTTTGAAAATGCCCCAAAAACATACAATGCGGAAGGCCAGGGTGAGTAAATCTGTGTGACATCATGTGTTCAGTTTGGTGACTTATTGTACCAGAGGACAAGGTCCAGTTTTGACCAGCTTAGTCTCGTTGAGCGGCACTCTGCGGTTCACGGAAGGAACGGAACACCTCAGTGTTCTTTAACAACCGAGGTGAACTATTAATAGCTGGTTCCGAATTCATTGGATGGCCTCGTTGTTCACAATCAACACAATAACCTTTATTTTCCTGCATGAGTAACAGCTCCCAGCTTCAGTGAATGAAGGGAAGGTTTTTTTGTATGCAGGTATTTTTACGTAGACTGTGTTTCCTGTTTACGTGTCAAGGGCAGCAGAGGTTTATGTGCTTTCATTAGCACGTTTTCTGAGGACATTTTGTGGTGGAAAACAAGAGAGTTGAGACCTGCTGTTTTGGACGAGCAGATTTGACTGAGCTCTCAGGAATGTAGCACAGCTGTAAAGCCTCCAGGCTGAGCTGAGGTTGTTGTGCGGCTCAGTCAGCGTTGGTTTGTTTCAACTAATGCAACGGAGGGGAAGTCCAGTTCTCTGTGTTTCTCGCAAGGGAATGGTGACTGTTAGAAGAGCAACATGATCTCTCTGGGTCATGACCGCTTCCCCCCTTCCTCATATTTTGAAACATGACATCTTTTGGTTGGATTACTATTGATTTTTCTCATTAGAGGCATCTGTCACGGACAGAGCTGTTCTCCGACTTACATTAAACCAAAAGTTAAAGCTGCAGTGGGTAACTTTTGCTAATGAGCTAACAAGCTAACATTAGCTGTAGCATGAGACTCTTGGGAAGCAACTCTGCTGCAGCCTTCTCTCCCTTTTTTTGCACCGGCTCGTGTTTTATTTCATTTGCTGTCATTCTCTCGTTTAAGTCCAGTTTGAGTTGAAACGGTTGCAGGGAAGGTTGTGGGGGAGTGAACTCGTCTGTGGTTCGCAGACACTCCCTTGTCAGCAGAGATGAGTCAGGGCGTAAGGCAGAAACAGCTAATCAGCTCGCACCAACGTCACCTGTCGCTAAGCAGCGCGGGATAGACCGGCCAATCAGGGCAGAGAGTACAGCGAATATCACTGACTGGGCAAAGATAACGGGAGCGATAGAATTTTTACCAATCCTGGATACAAATGCATCTATGTGCATTATGACATTTTATTCAAATAGAACACAAAAAAGTTACCGTATTGATGTTTACCCGAAAGTTATCAGCTGCAGCTTTAACTTAATATGTAAATGGATGCAATCAGTGGAAACGGAATAGAATTTTCACACATAACATGGAGACAAAATGTCTTTTTTTATATATATATAAAGAAGTTTGTCTTTTTTAATTCTTAGCCTTTTCACTGTCATCAAAAGAAAAACAGATTTGAAAATACATCTGTGACAATACAAGTAAGGTTGAATGTGAATGGTTATAACGACAAGTGAAAAACTAGGGGTTCATCCAATGCACATCTCCTTTCCAAGACATAATTTGTTTGTTTTTCTTAATGAAACCGTTTTCCTCCATCGTAATCCCTCTTAACTGAAATACATTTTGTCTATGGTTTGAATTTTTTTCCTAATGTAATTCTGTTTAGTTTTTTATATCAGGCTCTTTTTTGTAAGTGGTTGATTTTTGTCATACACTGTGAGAGAGAGCCTCAAATATGGACACTGGTAGACTTGTGCTGCCCTCTGCTGGTCACGGAGCACCGAGGCAGGCAACTATATCTATTCTGAGTGAGTGTACTTGTTGAAAACTGATTTTTTTTTTTTCAATTTTTTTTTTCAACAGGATCCAGGAACCCTTCCACTTCACATTCAGCTCTTCACATATACAATTTGCATCTTACTCTGTGAAATCATGTATCCTCAAGTGAGTTTTATAACTGCCAATTATATATTTAGGCTAAATGTCATATATTTCACAAAATGTTTTCACACTCCCGCATTTTTACGTATTCAATGTTAATAACTTATTGGGCCTGCTGAGCTGACTCCAAACCGGACTGGATTGAGCCTCAGTTCCTGTTTTGTAAAAGTCATAAACAATAGTTAGCCTAAACTAACAACTAGCTGCAACAAGCTGCAGTTTAGAGTAGTAACTCAAAAGTCTGTTGAACACCACTGCCCCCCAAGTGACACTTAGGTAAAGCAGCAGATTATTATTATAGTCAAAACATTTTGACCATCTATGTGACGACCGAATTAAATTGAAACAAAACGTTTAAGTTATGTTAGAAGTGTAGCAGCAGCTTGGAGGGAAGGTTAAGCAGAATAAATGTAATTTTACAACAGATCATCAGTATAAGCTGTGCAGTGTAAAGTTCCTGTTTAATTCTTCACTCCCTAATTTTCCTCTCCACATATGTAGGTACTTGTAGGCAGACAATGGCTAAAGATTCTTGCGCCCTGAGCGATGTGGCACTTGTTTCTATGTTCTATCTACATTTTTGGTTACTATCATACATTTTACTCTCTGACTTTAGTTTTGCATTTATCTTGCCAGTTAAAAATCTAAATACAATTTTACTTTTTTTTTTTTTTTTTCATTTTTTGAAAGGCTACATGGTCTTCATGTGGGAGGTGGGATGTTTCTGCCCAGAGTCCTCCATCGACCAGCTGCCACAACTATTTTAGTTTTCGGGGGGGGGGCGGCAAAAAACTGAGCCGCTTGTCTTACATCACATTTGTTGGCTGGTACGCACTTAATAGATCTAAATCCATGTGCAAACTGTAAATATATGATGCACCTTATTATGCCTTACAAACATATGCAATTGTTTTACTAACCTGTTTTATATTGCTAAGTGTGACTTTAATTACTAACCTGTTTTATGTGACAATGTGTGGCTTTAATCACTCATTATAAAACTATGCAAGACTAACAGAGTGTGCAGAGGAGACAGTAGGAGAGACGCAGAGACAATTGTCTGACAGTACTGGACGTGGGAAATGCAGTAGAAACCTTGACAGAAGAACGGGAGGTACCAAGTATCTAACAAATATCCTCCTTCTCATTAAATATCTCCTTTTTTTGGTCAAATGTTCCGATTATTGAGGAAACAGAGTTGGAGATGCGGGTGAGAAGACATGTCAAAGAACAAGGGTGCTGTTGTGTTACCTATGTGGGGACCGTGTGTTATGCTTTTTAGTTGCAGGACACAGGAGCTGTACGAGGTCGTGGAAGGCAGAGAATGGAGTCAGACAACAACCAGTGAGGAGAGAGATCTACCGTCATTTCTTACTCATTTTGTACTATACTTAAAACTGGGTCAGGGAAAGTTCAGTCAGTCAGACTTCACGAACTCACACTTTGTTGTTTGTCAGGGACAGGAAGACTCAGACCCAGAGCTCTGTATGCTTTATTCTTTTACTGCTAAATAAACCAGTATTTGAGACCGAATATCTTCTCCTACTGCTTCATTGAAGAACATGCAGGATTTGGCTCACACATAGACAAGAGAGGGTAGGAGCACAAATCCAACAGTGGAGATAAATGTAATGGGGTGACTCGACTACTCTAATCAATTCTCTGTGGTCTCTGGCAACGAGGAGTGTTTGAAAAAAATGTTCCCTTCAAGAAAAATCAGAACAAACCGCCTCATGGTCTAATACGCTGAGAGACATGTTGATGGGCATTTCAAGGAGGTACTCTGTGGGTGTAATGGAAAAAACAGGCATTCTTGCTAAATTTAAAAGCTGATTCTAAAAACATGTTGTCAAGGGTAATAAAAAAATGGCATACTACAGCCCGTTCGATGTTTTTTCAGAGAGACAATTAGTCTGGGAAATGGAGCTGATAGAGAAAGAAGCAGAGTTCTAAACTCTGAGTGACACAATGAAAGGTTGCAGTCTGGCATTATTCTATGTTTTTCTTATTGTCAGCACCCGCTGTGAAAAAACAATAAGCAACAATGAGTTCATTTGTTTCTCAATATTTTTTGATTTCCCAACCCTGCCTGTGGGGCTCAGCCTCATTCCCATTCAGATCATCCATCTCTGCTGAATCTTTAGAAACATGTGCAACATATCTAATTTTTATTTTATAAAGACATTATAATTCACCAAAACAGAGCTTTGAAATTATTGCCAAAAAAACCCAAATTTTTAAAGGTCCTGTAGACAACTTTAATTCATGACGACATAGCGATACCACATGCTACCAACGTTGTTATACTATTCGCTCACAAGCCTCGGCCATCTTAGACAGA
>JAQLOL010000023.1:5235202-5246761 GCA_029783665.1 Naso thynnoides
ATATACACACACATATATATATATATATATATACACACACATATATATATCTGGTCTTATTGATGTGCTGGAGTTTCATTTCAGCCTCCACATCGTGTCATTTACATCACAGTATCGTCTCTCTCCTGTCCTCGCGTTACTCCAGCAGCAGCTCGCTCTGCCATGTTTTCGAGGTCCAAAGGCTCTGTGGCTCTGTCACGCTTGTAGACTGGCAGATTTTCTTCAATGAACCCCGAGTTTCTGTCTGTCTGCAGGAGAACAGACACACTGATTCAGTTTACTTTATGAGAAATTAAGAGGCGTAAAAAAATATTTTTAATAATTGAAAGAAATAACATCAAGACAAAAATATTTCTTAGGGATCACAGGGATCTGATACATGCATGTACTCCACTGCAGTCCAGTTTAATTGTCTGTGCCTCTGGTGACTCGGCACCATATTTTTGTGCTGATCAAACAGCTGCTGTGCGCCGCATCGTCTGCGGCGGTGCTCTGTGTGTAGTTGTGTGTGAACTGAGGGAGGCAAAGAAGGCATTGTTGTATTGATTCGGTCACAAATGGGTATCTCATACTAATTTTTATCATGGCATCTGAGTATTGGTATTTCTGACGACCTTAATGACATGGTCGCTCCTAGAATTAGAGCTGCATTGCTGATTTTGTGCAAACTTAACTCAGAGTGAACATGCGAGGAGCCGATTGGACTAATTGTGATCAGCCGTTCTTGAACCGAAAACTCTTTTCCATGTGAGGCTCAGTTATCTCAGAGTTCAGACTTTGGCTCAGAGTTTGTTAAATGTGTTGTCTGGACAAGACGCTGGGCCAAATCTGGGGTATTGATGCTGAAAGGTGTGTGTGTGTGTGTGTGTGTGTGTGTTTCTGTGTGGGTGTGTTTGGTGTTGGGGGATGGGAGAAAGGACAGAGAACGTCTGTGTTTGCTCACCTTGGGAGGGATTAGGTGAGTCAGTTTGGTGGTGGTGTGGGGTGTAAAAGACTTCAGTGTGTCCCCCGCCTGAATATACACATGTAGGCCTAATATCTGACTGGAGGCCATGTGTGACGCATTGAACTTTGTATGTGCTGAAAACAAGGAAAAAAGCTTTCACCATTTTAAACCTGTCAAACTAAAATATTATTTTATGCAAAGTTTTTGAGATTTAAAAGAAAAAGCAATCCTCTAAGAAGAATATTTCATTAGTTTTTATACTTTATCGTATTGGCCATGTTTGAAAATGTTCAGCTAAGTCTGAACAATATTGGGATTATTTAACATTTTTGGATCTTTCATGCTTTTCTAGATTTGCAAAGTTTTATCTGCGTTCCTTTTCACTCCAAAAGAAAAATTGATTGTTGAGATGTGACACTTTGCTATGTTTCCTCACATTGTCAAAATGTCTTTGCTCATTCATCCTTTTAGCAAAAACTTCAAATTGTCAGCATCCATCAGACATTACTAAGTTGTATTTAACTTTTAAAAACCATTTACCACTTTCACTTCAAAACGAAGACAGGCATGTATTCTCTAAAACATTATAATGTTGAAAACAACTGGAATTACTCATTTTGACAAATTCTTTTACACTAGTCTACACCCAGGATGTGCACCGCAACTGCGTGCAGACTTCTTTCTCCTCGACGCGTTGATCAATCAACGTGAAATTGCACATGGGCATTGAGAATGAATTGAGACTGACGAAGCCCTTTGTCTCGTTTGCTCGCTGCTCGTGCCCGTTTTGAGGGAACATTTGTCCACTGAAGCACGATGACGAACACTGTTTTCACATTTTACCCGCACATCAGCTTCTCCTCCGCCGAACTGCTTGACGGAGCTGCAGAACGATCCGCCCGCTCAAAGCAACACTGTTCGGAACGGGCTGATTGTTCGACCCACGGTGTTGCTGCTTGCATCGCAGAACCGAATCGTAGGTTTTTAATCACTAGGGATGAGTATCGACAAGGACTTGCGATACATGAGTCAGGATACGATTATATCACGATACATTGTGATACGATGCACATTGCAATATTCCACAGAGCTCACTGAAAGTGTCAAAACAGAGCTGATGAACAAGTTGTTGTGTACGATCTGGGTGGTCTGAATACATCACATTGTATTAATTATTAAGCAGACAAATTGAGTCAAAACAGTTGAATTCAAAGTGTCCTCTCCAGTTTATTTGAATGGTATTGGCAGATTACCGAACACACTGATGTAGCTGCCATAACACCAAAATGAAGAATGAAATTTAAGTGCACTCTGCACTTAAACTGGACACACTAAAACTGAAAACTGAAAGTAAAATGCACAAGTGTTCTCTCGTGTCTCTGAACTTTAGGGCTGGGTTTCGGAAAGGACTTCAGGATACGATACGTATCACAGTACACGGGGTCACGATATGATACAGATTTCACTTTCTGCCTTCTTACAAGTTATACTAGCAAAGTCTCCAAGCGACTCGCTGCTCTTAACTCACACTGAAGCCGCTGTTTGGGCTCCTAGAGGGAGGGGCCAAGCGCATTCACTGGGAAGGGGTGCACTTGATTTACCGCACAGGACAGAACACGAGCAACCGATAGACCTGCCATGCAGTGATCGTGGGAAGTCCAAATCGGAATTGAAATCGGAATATGATTAATTGCTCAGGCCAAGTGAACAGTACGCATGCAGTCCCACCTTCGACCATAGTGTGGTTTGCAGTGACAGAGTGCCGCTGTCCTTGTTTTTTCTCTTTGACTCCACGGGGAGAAGAAGAATAAATCCACTTTTCCACTATTTGATCCACTATTTATGAGGTGCTTAAATACAAAATGGACACGGGCAGCGGGTAAATGAGACGAAGGGCTTCGTCAGTCTCTGCATATGGCAATTCTCAATGACCGTGCGCAGTTTCAGATTGATTGGGCAAACCATCAAGGAGAGAAATGATGCAGACAGACAGACAGATTTTTCTTCATTATCTAGTGAGATGACTAGTAAGATGCAAATGAGATACTGAAAAAACAGAGGATGCACATGTTCTACTGCTTAGCCACATTTTTTAGCCGTATGCAGCAATTAAAAGGAGCTTAAACTGATGCACTCCGCAGAAGCCAGTGATTCCACTGAGGAACAAGTCTCGCCATGTTCGGTCCATTAAGTAACCGGGTGGTTTGATTATTAAACTGAAGTGTGTCACTTTATTCTGAATGCATGAAAGAGCCTGAATGCATGTTCGGGATGATCTACGTTGTGTGCGCTGAATTCAGATTGAAGCAAAGCGAAGCAGGCAGTTGCTGTATTGTCTTTTTTCAGTCTTCTGGGAACAAAATATGTTTCAGATGTGCATTTAACCGCATTGTAAAGTAAAATACTCGAGAACAACAAATCAAGTCCACTGGAATTAAGTTGCATTGTTTGTTCGTGAGTCCTTCAGCCCGCCGCCTACTGTACTGAGCTAATTAATCGATTGGAATGAAAAGAGAGAGAAGACCTTTTCACTCCTTTTTAAAGGCATAAAAGCTCCTCAGGTCTCTGCTGCTGTTTGCTAACGACCTTGTGATAATCGGTTCTGCCCAAGTGACTCAAATTGTGATATGATTGGCTCAAATGAGGCCTCACATCACAGTTAAGAGAAGGAGGGAGGCAGAGAGACAGAAATCTAGATGGAAAGGTGAGTTAGAATGAACAGTCAGAGCTTAATAAGCGCGATGGGGTTAATGGGGAGATTGTGTTGTCTGCAGGAGGGGCTGTAGCAGCAGACAGCATGTAATTATAAGACACAGTCATTTTTGGAGGCCGAGTTGTTCATTTAGCAACATTGTAAGCGACTATATTATGTGTTCAACTTTACTGTAGCTCTTATGCTTGCCTGTGTTCCGTCCCCATAGCAGCCGAACCTGCAGCTCCCTGCAACGCCACCCGTGGGACGCAAAAATGGCAGTCGTGGCAGTCATCTCGGCCTTTCCGACGAACCAGCCTGTCACTGGGCTCGGGTTTCTGGCACGCCACTGGGCGCCACTCAAGCCGGCGTCTGCTGCGAGCCATTCCACGTCATGTTGCCCAGATCCTGCAGGCGGACGTTCTCTGGCAGATGGGACACACCGGTAAGAACTAGGACCCTTGACTTCTGTGATAAAGGAGACTCGACCAAAGATCTGCAGCTAAATGTTCGTGATTAAGGAGAAAATTAGGGTTGCTTTAAATGAAAGAATGTTCACGACAAATTAGCGGTGTAACGATACGTTTTAACAATAATTCAATGTGTATTATGAAACATGTTTGACGATACGATGCAAGCAATACAACATGATAAGATTCAATGACTAGAAATCGATATGGTAACTTTTTTCCAAAAATAGAGGAAAAGAAAATGCCTATTTCCATGCAGTGGTAGAAGAGGTAGAACACTGGAAAAGCTTGATGCACTGAACTACGCAAACATTCAGGCCACGTTCAGACGAGAGCAGCCCTGCTGGAAACACAAAGGGTTTCCCTTTGCGTCTTCAGGATATGTCCGCCTTGACACAAACAACCGAAAGCTCTGTAGTTTGCATGCCAGGCCAGTAGTTGGCGGGAGAACGTTGTAATGATGTACCATCGGAGTTGTTAAGTTGTTAAGTTCTTGTTGCTGCTAAGTCCGAAACAGCCACAAATGAAAGAAATTCAGCAGACATATCAACGTTTGATGTGCTAAATACAAGGTGCAAATTCTTAGTATCGATAGAATCAGTTTTTGCTGTGAAAAGCAGTTTTAGATCGATACAAGTCACGGTAGAAGGACGACGTGCTGTTTGCCTGTCGATGTAGTTTGATCGTAGGAATATAAATCTGCATATTGATACAAAGGATGTATCGTTACACCCCTCCCACAAATAAACAGACAACATCTACATTTGTTTTTTTTTTGGTCCTAAAAATAAAATGTGTTGTAGCAACCTGCTGCACTTGTTACTGGAGACTGTCCGCTCAGACTGATGAAATCTCTCTCCTCTGTGTTCACAGGTTCTGGTGTGAAGGTGGCGGTGTTCGATACCGGCCTGAGCGAGAAGCACCCACACTTCAAAAATGTAAAGGAAAGAACCAACTGGACCAATGAGAAGACACTGGATGATGGTGAGGAGGAAGAACAGTGATAATGATGATGATGATGATGATGATGGCTGATTTCAAGCTATGTTAATGAAAAACAACTATTTGAATGATTTTATTAATAACTGTTGTTAGTAATACTTCTAAATTATCTGAATGTGCTGTTTGTGTTGTACTGTGTGTTGGAGGATAATGGAAGCCCAAAAGCAGACTGAGGTTGCACTGGGAGTGCTGGAACAGGACCAGAAAAAGTGTGTGTGTGTGTGTGTGTGTGTGTGTGTGTGTGTGTGTGTGTGAGGGAGATAACGATGGTTGGCTGATGATCAATCTCATGTCCTGTTTTTCAGGTCTGGGCCACGGAACATTTGTAGCCGGAGTGATAGCGAGTATGAGGGAGTGTCAGGGCTTCGCCCCAGACTCAGAGCTGCACATCTTCAGAGTGTTCACCAACAACCAGGTGCAGACATGCTCTCTCATCTCCTGTACATGCTTTTCGTTTTTTTTTTTTGCCGTTGTAGTAAATGGACCGTATTTATACGGCACTTTTCTGGTCTTTCAAAGTGCTTTTACAACACAAGTCGGCATTCACGCACACGTTCACACTGTGATGGTAAGACGGCTTATCTACAAAAAGCCAAACTGCTCGTTAGGAATTCATACACACACATTCACACACACCAATGGAACGGCCATCGGGAGCAATTTGGGATTCAGTATCTTGCCAAAGGACATGTAGACCAGAGGAGCCGGGGATCGAACCATCGACCTCCTGATTAGGGGTGGGAATCTCTTGGCACCTAGCAGTTTGATTACGATGAGGGGGCCTATGATAATGATGCATCTTGATTTTATCTCAGTGTGACACAGCGTACATACAGCATGGCTCTTGTCCAGTTCACTTACCGTTAACTTTGTGGAAGCCAAAGGAATCTCGCAGTCAGCTGCGTTTCCTGTTTTGTTTTTTTTTACGTGCTCCATGTAAACTGTCTGGTTGCACAGCGTGCTGCTGTTCCATTTTCCGCCCTTTTTCGTCGCATCCGTTTTATGTTATTTAAGAATTCAGTCATCGATTATTGGACATTTTTGAATTGATTCAGAATTGTCCACATCTGAATCGTGATGTATCTAAGAATCAATTTTTTCCCGTACCACTACTCCAGCTCTACCTTCCTCCACCCTGGCAGTAGAATTGATGAAAAACGAAACTGCAAAAAATTTGTTTAAAAAAAGAAGAAAAGAAAGGATAAACAAATAGTGAACAAAATATTTGCCAGAGAATATGATAATTTGTAGTTGGTATCTTAATGTAATAGTTTAGTTTCTTTTAAATACAAATGTTCCATATGAAATCATAAGAGACAATATCTGTATAGTTTTTAATATAATTTAAAAAAAAAAAAACATATCATGATCATGGCAGTACTCCAACTTGTTCAAGTAATGACGTCCAACCGTTACACAAAACAAGTATGGCTGACAGTGAGAGTAACATTACTGGCGTCTCGACAGTGGAGGACTCGGTTCTGAAAAGGGGAGCGACCGCACCAGTGGGAAAGATGTTTGATTGCATGAGATGCCATGTACAGCAAACCACTGTAATATGTATGAAGTGCAGGAACAACACATGAACGTTTCACCCAACAACAAAATCAGCAGAAACTCTTCTAACACTAATACTAGAGTAAGCCTTCCATAAGTCATTGACATGTCAGAAATCTGTCTTAAATCAGATTCAATTGTGTTTTAAAAGCAATGGAGTGATTGACGTGTTTGTTTCTCCTTACCTCCCAGGTTTCATACACCTCGTGGTTCCTTGATGCTTTTAACTACGCCATCCTGAAGAAGATTGACGTTCTCAACCTCAGTATTGGGGGTCCTGACTTCATGGACCACCCTTTTGTTGATAAGGTAAAAGACACTCACTCTAAGTCCACAAACGGAGGCGGGTAACATTAAAGGAGAAGTTTCCTGTTTAGGACATTAAGCCTCGTAATAAGGATATTTATGATCATATATGATGTTCTACAGCATTTTTATGACAACCTGCACAGTCCTGAGAGCTGGAGCTCACAGCTGACATCACAACTAGCTGAAAACAGTAGAGGAGCATGTGCACTCAGACAATCAGTCAAAAAAACGTCATTAAACGCTTGTATCAAAAGATGTGAAACTTGCCAAATGTTTAGTGGTGTCCTCTCATGTGCCCGCACTAAAACACAAAGCTAAACACGGATATATATAACAGCTAAAATGAGCTGAGTGGGTAACGGTAAATTAAATTATATCACACTATAACTATATCAAAAATCTGTTATGATATCTTGTCATTACGATTCTGTATCATATATTGCCCAGCCCTACTTTAAGTGTATATGTCATGGTACGAACAAGGACATCTAATACTGAACAAGCAAGGTTAAAGAAAGGTAGAATGCACAATGTGTTCATGAGCAAGAAAAATGCAGGTCAACTGTCAGAAAAACAGGTCGAACCAGGAACATGACAGCGTTTGAACTCTGCTCTGCAGCTCATCTACAGCTCACAGATGAGCACCAAGACCACATGTCCTCTGCTCCTTTAAACACTGATCGTAGAAATATCTCGTTTTGTTGCTACAAATATTATACAGTTGACAAATGCTTCTACATTTTCTTGTTTGATTGACAGGTGTGGGAGCTCACTGCCAACAGAGTGATCATGGTCTCTGCTATCGGCAACGATGGACCTCTGTATGGGTATGCTGCCACTTTCACTTGCACTTGCACTTTCAGGGGTTTTTGGGCGAACGCTTAATCCTAAAACACTGTGATGTTTAACCTTCTTATTCCTGTTTCAGGTAGAGTATCTGCAGGTCTTGAAATTAGTATAAAAATAACTGAAGTAAAAGTTAAGCCATGTCTTTTTAATGTAGCTAACAAAGTTTTTGAACCTTTTTTGTACCTGCTTTAGACAGTAAAATAAGTAATGCTTTGTTTTTCATGTGGGCTGCTGGGAGACCTCGTTACGCGTTCCTTCCAGGCCAAAACTTTTCCTTTGGGGGTTTTAAAGTTTTTTTATTTCGTTTGATTGAAAAAAATGCATCAGAAAAGGCATTAAAACAGTTAAATTTGAGTTGATGATGCCTGCAGGAGCCCTAGTCTGTAGGATTTATAATGTTGAAGTTTATAACACCACTAAAGATACAACAGGTTAGCAAAAGGGTTATATCCTAGCACTAGCTAATGTTAGCTAGTTAACCGTAGCGCTGTCCTAGCTGCAGCCATGTCCGCCCTCTTGTCTTTCTCATCACTAGGAAAGCGGCAGAATGATTTTGATATTGAAAAGATGGGCTTGGACCCAGATATGGTATTTTGAAAGGGAGTTACATCACAAGACTGGATAGAGGCTGCAGTCATGCGCCACCTGTTGGTTGGTGGTGCGCACTGCAACTACCGCTGGCAAACACTTCCCCCTCCTTCCCCCCACATCTCAGCTGCACCGTGCAGCAGTGCGTACAAATGAATGTAGTTACGTTTGTAGTTTTTTTTATTGTTTGTTTGTTTTTTTATGTACGAGGAGGGCAAGCATTTGTCTGAATGGTTATTGTGAGATTTAACAATTTTTGTAAAGGAATGACTGAATTTGACTCGGCTAAATCCAGTTTGCTCAACAGCAGCATATGGTGGCTTATGTCTGCAAACTTTTAAGTAAATATTCCTGTATAACACAAATTGCTGAATCGGTTTTTTGACTGACTCTGCTACTTTTACATTAGCTTAGCATTTTAGCTCATCGGAGACTGTCGTAGTTATTCCCTCAGTTGTTACACGTAGATCACTGTCCCTCCTTTTTAAATATTCTGACTGTAAAGTGATTTCTCTGTTGTTGTCAAATGGAATCCTGGTTTAATTGTGAAAAACGTTCAATCGTCCTGAACTGTTCTGACTGTTTTAATTGTCCAAATGACCTTCTGACTACCTGAGTTTTATGAACCTGCTGAGAATCTGCTAAGTCTTTAATCTCTGTAAAAGATCCTTAAAAGGACAAAAGGGAAGAGAGACTCTTTCTCTTGTTGCACTGTAACGTTGTACTGTGAGTGAGTGCGTCTGTTCCTTTAAGTCTTGTAAATAAAGTCATATAAATTTGTCTCTGTCAGCACCCTGAACAACCCAGCAGACCAGATGGACGTTATCGGGGTCGGAGGAATCGATTTTGAAGACAACATCGCCAGATTTTCCTCTAGAGGCATGACCACCTGGGTGAGTCAGTCCGGGAACACACACTCTGCTACACACCCAGTCCCTCACAGTCACACACACACACACACACACACACACTATATAATTTATCAGTTTTAGAGCAGACATCTACTCCACAGACTTACTCTGTGCTTTAAAAGCTAGTCAACCATGATGTAAGCTTCTGATCCCTCATCCACATCTGCCATTCGCACACACACGCACCGCCACTTTTTTTTTTATCAGTCATAGCCTGAAGCAGATGTCTGATTAAAGCTTCACTCTCTGATCCAGTCAGTGTCTCTCCATGACTGTCAGCCAGCCATGAAGCGGCCAGAAGGGACAGACGGTTCTCACTCACCTACTCAGCTCTCTAAGCTGAATACATTAAAACATTTCAAAAATATAGCTGTTTCAAACACAGTTCAAGTGGCTATTGGTAAAAGTGGCTCTTATTCCTTATTCCACAGTCTTATCTCTATCTATCTGAATTCGGAAAATAATGTGAAACCCAACATTTTTTTTCCTCAATGTTCTCTGTGTCTCTGGGACTCAGCTTCGAAATCTCTTGTTCTTCCTGGAACCAGTGACATCACTGGTTACAGAAAGAAGTACGAAGTGTTTACCCCTCGCACTGAGCCAGCGCCATGCTTGTTTTGAAAAGACCCTCGTTACCGAAAAAACGCCATCTTAAGTAAAAGAAATGTTCTGATGGGACAGATAACAACTTTGGAGACCCAGCAAGTATTGTTTTTTTTGTGATGCAATGCATCCTGGTACAGTTCCAAACGATGACATAATATACTCTAGAGAGACAAGTTAGAGGAAAAGTAATGTCAAAGCTCTCATGCCAGGATCTCACTTTATCTCATGATCTGTGTCTAACTCCCATCTCTGTGCAGGAGCTGCCGGGCGGTTACGGCAGGGTGAAGCCAGACATCGTTACCTACGGTTCAGGTGTTAGAGGATCGGGAATGAAGGAGGGATGTCGCTCTCTGTCTGGCACCAGTGTGGCCTCTCCTGTGGTGGCGGGTGCCGTTACTCTTCTGGCCAGGTCAGAGTCATAAACTAATAGATTGCCACAAATTTTTCTTCACAGCAGTCGCCTAGACAACACAAGCCCCCAGCATTAACTAGTATTGTATTTGTGTTGTCAAAAATATCAACTTTTCAATACATACTGAATATTTTAAAAGGTTCCAGTATTCATTTTCCACACTAATGATGCCAGCTGCGCTTTCTACTGTCTGTTTTGTCCTACAACAAGTTGATTGGACAAACTGAAGTGCCATATAACCACCTCACTAACTCATTCTGCCGTCTGCTCATTCATCTTTGACTCCGGATTGTTTAGATTGTTGTATTTTGTGGAGTGCAAGTGCAGCAAAGTCTCTGTAATTGGTTGTGGTAAAAAGAAACCAGCACAAAGGCTGTTTGGAAGTACTTTGCGTTTGAGGCGGAGGAACATGGAAAGCCAAAAGATACAAGCAAACAAGAGACACTGGAACAGCGCTAACCAAAGGTACTAACACGAGCAGTTTAGCTTAACATCTGAAAAACCGACTCGCCAATGTATTTCAAGAAATTTCTAGAGGTTGGTTGGGGATTGGGCCCGACTGATATTGGATTTTTGGGGCCGATACCGGTACTGGGGAGTAAGAAAATTCCGCTATCTGATATATCAGCCGATGCACTGTTATGAATGTGCTTATCGAATACATGTGACAAAGACATGTAATGAAGGCAGGATATCTCACAAACTTTATTTCAGAAATAAGTGCACTTCAGAGTAAACACTTCACGTAACACCAGTTAATATAATGGACCGCCCTCTGCTGGACAAACTGCATGGTTACACCATTTTAATTACTAGTTCAAGCATTTTTTACAGCCTTGAAAAACAGTTTAATATCGGCACGGTCGGACCTTAGTTGCAAATATCCAGTCTTTTCCTTTAGTCCCAAATCTGGTCGGCGTTCTTGTTTTGTAAAGAAATCTTTTTTGAATGGATCGCTGTAAAAAAAATCTTCCCGCCGTTCAAGTCCTCCTGAGGCTAAAGATGCTACAAGTTACGTTTTAATTTGTTGAATACTCTGGTTTTTCCACAAGCTAATGATGTTCCCATCTCCCTGTGCTGCATGTTGCGTTTAATCCTATTTAGTGGTACCATGCTAACACTTAAGACTAAGGTCGCTTTCACACCTAACCAAACGGACTCGGTTCGCTTGGGGGGCTGAAAGTTGCAACATTGTTGCATTTATCGCTTGTTTCGGT
>JAQLOL010000023.1:5317158-5330183 GCA_029783665.1 Naso thynnoides
TCTGCAAGCGACAACGTCAGTCGGCTCAGGCTCAAGCTAAGACTGACCAGTTTACTCCGCTGCAGTATTACTGCAACCGTTTTATCTTGGTTCAAACTGGACTTAAAAGAGAGAGAGAGAGAGAGAGACAACAAACGAAATAAAACACGAGCTGAAGCAAAAACACATAGAGGAGGATGCAGAAGAGTTGCTTCAGAATGAGTCTCATGCTACAGCTAACGTAGCATGTTAGCTTGTTAGCAAAATTTACAAACTGCAGTTTTAAACTCCAGTAACTTTATATTAGTGCCAGTAATCTAATAGCAATCCATATTAAAACAACATCAGAAAATGGTGTCAAACAGTTGAACTTCTGTACATGAAAATGTTTTGATTTCTGATTCATCCTAGTGCAGCCTGAAAAGCAGAAGCCTACACCGTACTTATGGCTTTTCATATGAATCACTGATTATTATCGCAGAGAGTATCACACACCCTCAACATGTTGTATGCTTCCAGGACAGCTGATATTTTCTCTGGGTGTTAGATATTGTAAGACATACCAGCATGTGATGCTATTAATTCTCACATAGAATAATCTATGTTTATAAATAATAAAGGTTTAGACAACGAAACAAAATAAACACATTTTTCAGGAAATATTTCAACAGATTGATATCCATAACATAGGCACTGGACCTGGAATAATCCTGGTTGCTGTTGATGTTCTGTCCCATGTTAATTACTGATAATCACTAAGTCGTTTGGTTAATACAAGAGGTGGAGGGCAGATTTCAAAACTCTTGTGAGATTTTAAAATACGTTGTTTCTTTTTGTGCACTTAAAACCTCCGGACCTGACAAAAAACACTTAAATGATTTATGAAAAAAATCATGATTTAGGCTAAAGTGATCTTTTCAGCAAGATTTTTGGGTTGCCATCAAGACGTGACCAAGCTTTGTCTCAGGCTTCTAGCACCTAGCATGACTGATGATGTGACTGTTGGCCTTGTAAGGCGGCAGTAAGTGATGCTGCTGATGGGTCTGTGTGTTGCAGTATAGTGTACAACAGTTATTCATTCAGTGTCTACTTACTGCGCTAGCAGTGCCATCTGTGTCTGTTAGCCTCTGGTGCAGATCAAACCAGACCGTCTGCAAGGAGAAGCAAAACAACAACAACAGCAGCGACATGTCAATCAAAAAGACCAACGACAGCATCTACTACAAGACGGCCTGAAGCAGACATTAGTCACTCACAACGTGCCGACGCATTAGTGGACACAGTGGGGGCAGAAACAGGCATGAAATCAGGATATGTCTTTTCAGATGAAAATAAGTTCAGCAGGGAAAATGAAAGGAGGGTTCACAGAGGAGGTGAATGCATGCCAAAAGAGAAGCCAGAAATCAAAAAGAATAACTTACATCAGCATGAAAGATTTCCATCTGAACATCAGGATATAGGAGCTATGGTGTGAATTACTTAAAAGAATCTTCCACCAGCTAGTGTGCAAAATAAAAGGATACAGCTTGCAGTTTTATCAAGAACTGAGCTGACCTCCACTAAGCCCCACCCCCTTCAGGTAAGAATGCTACGTATGTCAGGCTTTGGGAGCTGGATTTTGTACTACTTTCTGTGTTGGAGTTTTGACTTAAGGGGGCAATCTTGGTGACATATCCGTCTATGAATTTGGAAGTTACGACTACAGAGATCGATTGGAACGCATTATAAGCTAGTTTGCTAGATGTGCTAATGGTTTCAGTTTATGTTTTAGCAATTTTTCTCAAGAAAAAGCTTAAAGATATCCATTCATCAGAGGTAGGGTTTAGTTTTGTCTTTCTAGACGAGACGTAAGGCGGGCTAATGGTACAGTGTATTACTGCCTGAGTGTGAAGATGATGAGACATTGATTTCTAGCTTTGTCCTCCACCCTCAAATTCTGAGTCAGAGTTATGTAAACCTTTTCTAATAAATCACAGCAAGTGCTGCAGGTTTCTGTCACCAAGGTGACTGATGAGTACCACTGATGCAATTGTGAATGAATAGTTTCTGCATCACTTGCTGGGTGACAGAGATTCTTACCAAACGCAGCAGGAAAAGTCAAGTAAATAGCGTTTTGGCACAGCGGGCAGGTCACAGACACACACGCACACACACACACACGAACACACACACACACACACACACACACACACATGCTGTAGAAGCTATCTAAAACATACTGAGTTTCTAGATGGATGATTTGAGCTTAATGTGTCACAGCTTGGTCACAGCTGGACTGAAATGGAAAGTGCTGTGAGTGGGATGGTTGTTGCACATAAAATAACTTGAGGGTTGAAGACTCACTGTCTGCTTTTTATTTACCAAACTTCAGTTGTTTACCTTGTTGTTTACCCAATCACGTTTCTCAATGTGGACATTTTCGTAAGTCAAATGTTACATACAATCAGATAGCATTGACTGATTTGAACTCCTTGCGAAAACACATCGACATATTATGGCTATGGGGTAGAACAAAGGCTACGATAGAGCACTCCTCTGGAATCTTCTGGTGGGTTCAGTAATAATGTGACATACGCTGCCATCATTCATTTCAATGGTTCTGTGTTGAACCTGCAAACACAGACCATGAAAAGGAGCCCAACACGTGCATGGATACAGAAAATTACCACAACACCACCGTACATATGTCATCAACACTCATTCCACTGAACAGTGCTGTCAACAATGTCACACCATGTGCAGAGCGCACACAGACCACATCAAGAAGGTCCCACTCAAGCACAACTGTGAGGCATTCCTTCACAGGACCTCACCAGTCACATCATCAACAAAAGCGCACAAACTATTTGGTGTGCTGGATGAGGGCTGTGTGTGTCAATGCAAATACTGTGCATGGTCAATGCCGTGTTGTGTCATGTGTGGTGTGGAGGATAAATTGCATTCAACTGTATCACTGCAGACCCCAGAGAACTCCTCCTGTTCATCAGAACGAGGGGACGTGGTCTGAGTGGAGCACATTCCGGTACTCACAAACAAAGCACGTATCACTCAATGCTGCCGTCTAAGTCCTTGCAAACAGGCTCAGAAAGGAGTGGCCAATCAGACTGGTTCAAAACCCTCAGGGGAAAGAAGAAATGGCAGCTAGAAAAATCTCCAGCATATGCTGCCAAAGGATAGAATGGAACGAACTGGATAGGACAAGGGGTCAGGACAGCCCTCTGGACACTAAGGTCAAAGTCCTCACCATTTCATATACAGTAACAGGCAATGATTAAATGTGCACCAATTGCTCTGGTCCTCTGAGCAACCTCAGTAGGAAATCTAGCCACCATCAAACTGCCTTCCTCAGGAACAGAGCAAGCCTTGAAAGCATGACCAGCATGAACATCACATATAGTATCGTTTTCTGAAACAGAGAATCCCAAAATGTCTAGGGCTACCCTGACAGGATTAATTGCAACCCCGAGTGCTACTACCCCGACTGGCACTCTGGAGCTATTCGCCTTCTTCACACGGGTCGCCATTGTAATTCCAAAACGAGGCTCCATTGGGTAGGTGCACCAGAGACGTTTCATAGCAGCACAGCAACTACCAGAAGCATCGCTTTATCCACTCACATCGGATTTTAGAATTGACTGGTGGAATGTCTAAACGGGACAGGACTTCCTCCTCTTGTAAGAATTACACCCAGGGGCACGGCAGTAAGATGACATCCATGCAGGTGAAGTGAAGGGTCTGACATTGTGGCTCTGCCATGAAACATCTCCAGTGCGCCTTCCCAACCGAGCCTCGTTGTGGAATTACAATGACGACGTGTGTGAAAAGGCAAATAGGATGTCTGATGGCTGCCTCTCTCTCAACCTCTCTAGGAGGAGAAGAACAAGCCTAAACTAAAGAAAGGAGATATGTTGACCTCCTAAGGTTTGCTGTATCCCAGGAACAGGGACAACCATATCTGACAATCGATGTTGCGCCATCAGGCATGCAACAGGTCAAGGTCAGGGAAATTTTCTCCGTTGAACTCACGAGTTGCTAAGGTTACGAGAATTACAAATCACAGTGTGATGAATCAGATCCTTTAATAACATGCAGCATGGAGAGAAGACCTCTGCAAAGGGTTCTCTGTTGACAGTGAGGTTGTCTTGACTTCAATACTGTCAGAGTTAAGGCAATAAAAATGCCAAAGAACATCCATCTGCAACTTATACAACAGGATCAATGAGTGTCAGCTGTCTAAACCTATCTTATCTAAATTGGCCCCCAAATGTCTAATTGCCCCCCTACAACAGAACTTCCCCTCATCTAAGTTTTAAGGTAAAAAAAGTAGTGAGGCCAGACTCCAAAGCTGTTCAGGTACCACGTCACACAATAAGGGTCAAATACCCTCAAGAAATACTCAAGAAAGAGATGGAGAATAGACTAACCAACATTTTTTTTTCTCAACTGAAAAAAGAGAAAAAAAGCTATTTAACTTTGCTTGTTCATATTCAGCCTCAGTCTCACCTACACCAGCAGCTACAATCAAAAGCTTTCTTTAGCTATGTTTACATGGACACAAATAATGAGAATAAAACCCCGATCAGAATAAAAATGCTTCATGTAAACACATCATTCGGAAGATTCTGATCCGATATGGCCCATTCAGAAATAATTTTTATTCTGAACGAGAGGGGTGGTTTACGCCAGTCGTTATTCCGACTGGTCAATATACACACTTGTATCAATCGCGTCTATCTGGTTGAGTTAAAATTATCCTTGCTGCATATGTCTGCCCAATGTTTCCAAGACGGGGAAGCTCATGCTGTGTTTCTGTCTGCTCTTCTGTGAACTGTATATCATTCGCCAGGATGGCATGGACATTTGCATAATCACTGTACCGCTTACTGACGCTTCACACAGTTCACGCTGCGCAACAGTGTCCTTTCTCAGTAGCGAGAAGTACGAGGTTACCGCTGTCCCCAGGTATAATGTCACTCACAGTGATAATGTTTATGTCCAAGCCATGGCAAGCGATGCAGTTTACAGGAGAACATACTGAGACTAGGAATACGCAGTGAGCTTTCTCGTCTTGGAAAAATACATCAGTGCTTTTCCAGGGGCAGTATGCACCGCTGAGCCTGTAGAGAAATATCTAAAGGCATGCTGCGATTAGGCAGGGACACCGGCGTTTGATTACAACACAGGTGGAAGTAAAGCTTTTTCTTCTTCTGCTATTTCCGGAAAAAAAATTACAGCTCTCCTCATATCAAAATGGTTACTTCTGATTAAACACTTGATGCATATAACCACATGTAAACGGTGAAGCTGGAATCTCTAATCACTCAAGATTTGGATCAGATTAAAGAAATTTTGCACATGTACACATAGCTATTGAGACAAACTCTTCCAAGTTAGAAATGCCTTTTCTTCTCTGATATTTTGTAACCCAATGAACAAGCAATCTCCCAAGGGAGCATGAAGGAAGACAGCGGGGGGATCTGACAGTGAGACTGAGTAACAGAGGCAACATGAATTTGCCACTTTGAGGACAGTTGGCAGGTAACAGGATTTCCAGTGTGTTCTCACAGAGCAGTGGTGCCAACACGGGGCACTTTTTTCATCTCACCAGGCACCACATCACTCACATCAGTGTGTAGCTGGCTTATTATTCATTCAGTAAACAATGATTCACTCTGACGCAGTGTGATATCATAATTTCCTCCTACAGACTCATAGTGCCGAGATTCATGCAGGTAAAACAAGGCAAAACAGAAACATTCAACACGCCTCCTCAAAGTCATATTTTGCTTTGATATGATTACTGCAGAAACTGTTTGGTTGTCTGAAAAAGAAAAAAAAAAAAAACAACCCAAAACATCTTTTTGTTTTTCATTTTCTAAGCTTTGATGTTTCTTAAAAAAGACTCTTTCCAACATAAAATGTTGGTAACTCATGTTCACAAAGGGCGTTTTTCTTTTTTGTCATCAAAGGGGGATTTTTTTGTCTTTGAATGTGGAAAATCATATGAAAGTGCAGCTACACTGCAAGACCTACAAACTAAAGAGAGCAAATGTTTGGAAATACTGTTTACATTCAGTCAAAGTTCAGAAAGAAAAAAAAACTACATTTAAGGCTTAAATCCCCATTGAAGTCATCCCTAAAATCATTAATTTGATTATTTAAGTAAATGTTGTATTGAGAAATACTTCTAATGCAGACAAATTCTATGTTTGTTCGTTTCTGCTATGTCTTTGGCAGTTACTGTGCAAATTCTGAATTACACACTTTGAAATATATTGACCATCATTAGCCTCTCTGTACTCTAAATACATTCTCATTATAGAATTAAGCCGGATTAAGAGTTTTTGGGTCCTATTATTTTAAAAATCTTTCTGCCTTGAAGTTTTAGAAAGATGCAGGACTAAAAATTACACTTGATTAAAAAAGAGTCGCATTAAAATTAGTGACACCACTTACATGACTAAGATACAGCCAGTAGCTAGTTAATTTAGCTTAGCACGAAGATAAGCTATGAAAAGATAACCTGACTTTTTACAAAGCAATGAGAAAAAAGAATAAAGAGGATAAAGAACAAATACAGATGCAGGCATCATCACTGCCATCTCTATTATTCCCTTTGCACAAAAAAATCAAGCTTCAATTAATTACTGGATTTTAAGCTGTAATAAATCACTTAATAGATGATTCCCAAGGTGTTTTCATTTCTGCCGAAACAGGTAAAGAGCAGACTTGGCTGTGTTTAGTGACCTGTGAGAAGGCGTGCCTTTGTGCCGTTCACCGTATTAACAAGTCAGCCTTGCAGCAATAGAGTAATGGGATCCCAGGAGCTCTTCGGGGTCACAGGTGATTACTGATCAATTCTCTAGTTGATGGCATTTCAATCATGTCTTCTAAACTGAAGGTCATTGGACCGAGTGAAACAATTGCGCTTAAACCTGGGCAATTTGTCAGAGGTATATGAAATAAGTGGTCTGGGGTCAAGGGTTAAAGGTATTTTCTTAACTTGGACCGTGGTTGCACACAAGGCTTTGTTAACACAGCATACAAAAATCTGATCAAACATTTAATCTTTCCATTTTTTTTTTATTTTTTCTTCTCATTTGCTTTTTTTATTCATGTGATTTGCCCTGTCTCTTAGCACCCACCACCACCACCACCTCTCTGCGGTATAATGCCCTTAGTTTGTTTTCACATGTTCTGCTGGAGAGGCCAGCTCTCCCAGGGACAGCTGAGTCTGCTGAGGCTCCATTAGGCCCTAACCAGTCCAATACTGGATGAGATGCAGGCAATGCAGGTGAACAGAGAGACAGAGAGGGAGGAGAATGAAGCAGCAGGAGGAGTGAAGAGAGAGAGTGAGGGGAAAAGACAAAACGATGGAATGGAGGAATGAGGATGAAGAGGAATCTTGGATCAGAGAGCTGCTCCAATGAGGAGCAGGTGTGAACGTTTGGATTCCCGGCCTTTAATTGCCTTCTTGTTCTTTACTTCATCCACTCCCTCCCTCCATTACTTACTGTCAATTAACTATTTATGCTGCATTCACATGGAATCAGACAGACGGCAGCGGACACCTTGTGAATGGAAAGAGTCCGACAGAATGGAATGACAGCAAAATGCAACACGCATGACAATGTATAGCTACAATGATGTCTTACGAAATTGTCGGTAAAACTTTCTACAAAGCCTGTCTCTATAATGCATAATAACACACAGCCTTTCGTGTGGCATCTCTGTAGGTTTTCAGGCTGTGGTAAACACAACTGTGGGTATTACTGCACCAAAATAATCAGCTTCTCACTGACGAGACTGGACATGTTTTCTCCTTGTGAGAGACATTTGAGGATTGTTACAACCGGTGTAAATTCCATTGTGGAGGATGGCATACAGTTAAAATATTTTAACTTTTGAAGGCAATTGCTGTTACCATTGCCAGCATTCTTTGCCAGCCTCATCAAATCATACCGTCTTGCTCTCATCCACTTGAATGACATCTGATTCGCCATCTGCTGTCTGCCTGATTCCATGTGAATGAAGCATTATCCAATCCCCTCCTTCAACTCCTCATCATTCCTTCTTTTCAATTCTTCCTTTATCTTTGTCCTTTCGCAAACCTTGGAATTGCCTAATCTGGTCAGAGGAACATCTCCAACTTCAATGTTAACTTTGTAAAACAGTCAAAGCGCAAAAACTCACATTCCAGATCTTGGGAGAAATGTTGGACCTCCAAAAGACGAACATTAAATGACAAACAATGTATTCATCAGTCTGAAGGCTTGTACAGTAGGACCATGTTTCTCAACCTACGGTTTAAGACCCCCATAGAGGTCACTGTTTGTTTGCTTTGAAGTTCTCTCAGATCAGAAATATTTTGCGTGTGATTATGGGGAACCTTTGGTGAATTTTAATCTTTTTAAATGTTTATTAAGGTTTAAAAAAAAAAGTCAAAAAAGCACTAACATACAGCTTCTTCTTTTTTTTAAACTAAAGATGTATTTTTTAAAAATAGATCACAAATGTATGATTTAATTTTTGAAATTGATGCTAAAATTGTAGCAAGTTGTAGCATCTGTGTACCAATACACAGCTAGTGCACTATTTAATAACTTTTGGACAACAAAGGAGCAAAAAGGAATAAACATATCAGGATTTGGCATCACAAATAAAACTTGTTAACAGAATGAATTCATTGTAGATTTTTGTTCTTTTTAAGAATTTGTTGACAATCAGAAACATATCAAAAAATGACTTTAAGAACTGTGCTTTCATTAAGGCTGAGGTGAGGCAAGTAGTTTATGGTTAGGGTTAAACTCCATGAAAGCAATGCAAGGCAATATGTCCAGAATGTCTTACCTTATTCTCCAGTCGACCAATTAGCTCAGCCAAGCGGTTGATCTGAGCCTCCAGACCTTCTTTCCTCACCTCTACTGTACCTGTAACACACACACACACACACACACACACACACACACACACACAGAGTTAAATATAAAGTTAAATAGTTAAATAGGATAAGTTAAATAGGATAAAAAACAGCTTATCCACAAATATACTGTACATTTTTGCAGATTGCCTAATATTTTCCTGATGGGTCTGTGGTTGAGAAAAACAATAGGTTAAGTAAGAACACAACTACACTGAGCAGCCAGGAGCCACACAATACATGAAGAACCTCATAAATACACAATCTTTCTATTTATATTCTATTATGGATATTTTATGGAAAGTAGGACCTTTGAAGATGCAGATAGGCAATTATATCTGTTTATTGAGAGAAACTTGTTCCGTTCAAAGACAGTGAAGAAATGGGAAGCCAGTTCCTTTAACTTGCTCCTCTTAATTAGCTCTTCTTCCAGTGTGTTTTTTTTTCATTCTTTTTATTGCCAGTGGTCTTTAGTATATTTCACTTTGGCAAGAAATATTTTGAATTTTGGATAAGAGCAAGTCTTTCATATGAATTGATGCTTTTGGATGTCTCATTATTAGTAGCAGTAAAATAATGGCGTGATGTGACTTAACCACGCACGTGTGATAAAATCCACATGAGAATGCATCTCTTGTGGATCTCGCTTCTGTTTCACGATGTATTTCTGAGGTAAACAGGAAAGGCAGGCCGGACTTAACATGGGGACTACTTTGATTTGAATGCTTAAAAGTAGGTTTGTGTTAACATGAGCTGTGTCTGAATTCAGCGGCTGCATCCACTGGAGGGTTTAAGCTCTCCCAATCCGTTGCTCCTTCCAATCCTGTAAAAGAACCCACCGTTGTGAAGGATCCACCAGTTGGATTCTTTGCAGCCCAGCATATCCCAAAATTCATTGCGTTCCGCCGCCTTTCTTTTCTTTTTGTTTTCAAGCAAACATAACGGACGAAGTAGCAGGAGTTAGAGGACATCTTTAAACATAAGTATTAGAATAACAAATTACAAATTTTCTGGCTGTTTCTCTACATGCACATAAGTTAACGGCTGCGTCACGGTTGCTAAGCGACAGGAGTGTTGCATCGTGATGTGAGGAACAGTTGGTGACAAAACAGGAAATGCTCGACCATCTCATTTAAGTTTGAAGTTTCGGTTCGGCTGTTGCGGTCGTCGACCTTCGTGGGCTGCGGATATTCCGAGGATGCAGCTCACCAAAGCCTTGGAGAGTCACGTGATACAAAGTTGGATGCTAACATCTATTAAATAATAGAGGACTACTTGACACCTTCATTATCACTTTTACCAGAGCGGGTAGACAAACCTATGAAGTGCCAGATGTGGAGGGTTAATAATTGCCATCATGGGAAGTGTGCACCAATGGGATAGCAGTAACTAACCCTTCACCTCTTGCAGTGTCTGACGAGAGAGACGAACTACATCGCATGCTTGATGTTGCAGTAGCAGTCTACTATTAAATGACTAGTCTGTGTTTTGGAGCTGTCACAGATAACCCTTTCCTCTAAGTGAATACATTCTAGCCAGCCATGGTACGATGTGCAAATGAAATGTTTTAGGTAACAAACACCAAAGACACACCAATGTGCCACGCTGTTGCTAGCTAGCAAACTAATGAATCTTAGCTCTGTGCTGCTAAAAGTTAAAGACTGATGAATGGATGTCATGATATTATTGGTTGAAAATGGTTTTTTCTACTAGTTTCACAGGAAACTGAACTGGACTCCCCCTGTTGTGAAGAAGTCTCTGCCGCCTGCCCTCCTTTAATGATAAACCCTCGCCCGTATTTGTTTTCTGTGTCACTGTAGCCTGATGAAGATTTTTTCAGCTTCCACTGTAGATAATGTAGGGCTGTGCTAAAAAATCAATACAGCAATATATCGCAATATTTATTCTCATATCCTTATCGATGTCCAGCTCTAAAAAAATCAATATTTTGAAAAAAATATACATACATATTCGTTTTTTAAACAGACTGTTACCTAGAACCTCCTCTGTTTCAGTGTGTTCAGTTAAAGTGCAAGAGTGCATAATTTCATTCTTTATTTTAATGTTATGGCAGCTACATCAGCGTGTTTTGTGATTTGCCAATATTGATCAAATAAATTGGAAAGCAAATTTGAAAGGAAATTGCTCTGACTCAATGTATCTGCTGAAGCATCAATAAAATGTGATGTTAAGTAGTAAGACAGATTATACACAGCAATTTGTATTTCATCTGTTTTTACATTGCATTATGCGGAATATCGCAATACATTACAATACGCATCGTATCGCAGTGTATCGAGATATAATAATATCATAGCCCATGTATTGTGATGTATATTGTGTCACAAAGTCTTTGCCAGTCTATAGTTATATTATAGTTTATAGAGACTAATGTGTTTGAAGATGCACTTTCATAGGTAAAACCAATTCCGACCCTTCAAGCTGTACTGGTATGACCAACTGCTGTTGGCAGTAACATCTCAAGAAATGTTGCAATGTACTAATAAAAGCAAGAAAGGAGAAGACTACTTAAAAACAACAACAACAACAACAACAAAAAGCTTTTCAAATATTTTCAATGCAATATATAATCAATATATAATAAGAAAACTCCACAGAATGCCTTTAATGTGTGAACAGCATACTGATGTGAAAATGCTTTACATTGTACCGTAAACTACGACCAAAAGAGAAATGTGCATGGATGACTGAAAAATTCTCTTTTTCCTCACTACTTTGTTAATGAATGTTGCTTATTAGAGCGTGTTGTTGCAACTAAAAGTCCAATAAATACCAAATAACACAGAGGAAAGATGTTGTTTTCCTGTAATTTCCCCCACATCAGATGAACCCCCTTTCAAATCTCTCGGATCCTTCATCTCCTCCTATTGTATTCTTCTCGCCCCGTCCTCCTCCTCTGTCTCCTAAGATGCTGTCCTCTTTTCATCCCCTGATGGCCCTCTCACAGCTAATTGGAGAACCGGCTGCCCACTCTTCATTAAAAGCTTTAACAGCCAGTCAATTAGGAGCTTCCTCTTTCCAACCCAAACATACACACACATACACACAATCAGCCAACTAACCATAGACTGTAACCATGGAGACAGTTGGAGATAAAAGCTCAGTGGTCATTTCGATGGACGGAGAAAATGCGTCCCAGTCCCAGTCAATTAACGACTTGTGTGAGAAGTAACAGCCTTTAAATCTAGCAGCACGGTGAGGAGAGTGAGGTCTCTGTTGACTTTCTCTTCGATGAAGCCGGAGGTATTTCACATTCGCCTAATTTAACTTTCTGTGACAGCCAGTGTTTAAAGTTGTTGACGTGAATCATGAAAAAAAAACGCTTCACCAGTACACTGTCTCTAAGACAAAGTGACTAAAAAGTTTAACAACGTCTGACCTGTACGCTTCTGTTCATCTTTCGTCGTACTAAATTTAAAGTCGTCACTACAAACCAGTTAGCTCCGGGCCTGAGTATAGAGGCGGCCTGGTGATTCTACGGTGGAAGTGATGGTCAAATAAATCACGTGATTTATCTGAAATGTCAAATGTCATTGCTACAGACTGAAGGTTTGTGCTGCGCGGCAAAAATTAGGTTGCAGTGTGTATTCAACGTGCTTTTACCCCAGATACTGAAGTTTGCATTCTGCCCTGACAATTAAGCCCTGTTTTCACAGAGCATAATGTTTCTCTTGGTACAGTACCGGACCCAATTTTTTGTGTTTCTACTGTCAAAAGGGTACCAAATAACCGTACCATGCCATACTTATTTTGGTTACCCTTTTGCTGCGGTACCAAGTGGTCCCAATTGTTAATATATCACTTCAGAAGGTTTTCTATATTTTTCAGGCGAGAATGTTACCATGTAGATTTCAAATATGTAGTCATTTTATCTAAATAATGTTTGTTTGTGTATCTGTCAAAAAATTTTGCAGACTTGTGAAGAGCTGCAGCTCGCAGTGAGACCTGCAGGTCTGCCCGGCTCGTTCAGCTGTCACTCCGGGGAAAAAGTAAACTGATGAACTGGTGATTTATGCCAAAATTAAGCACTGGGTCATGTTTCTGTAGCATTTTAAAACATGATACAAAAATAAAAGAATGCTTTGCTGCCGTTTCACGTTGATAC
>JAQLOL010000023.1:5342365-5352840 GCA_029783665.1 Naso thynnoides
CACACTACAACATGATAAGTTTGGAAGTTGAAATAATGTGAAAATATTATATTATAGCCTAAAAATATCACATTATAATGTGAAACTTTAACTGTTATACCAACAGACTTATCATATCATAAAGTATTTCTTATCTTTTTTTTTTCTTAAAGGAGTGGCAGCAATACGCTTCCATACAAAAGCATGAACAAATCATGTTGTGGTTTCATGGTATATTGCCAGAATCTTTCCAGACTCCAGACAGACTTCATTCATTTACACTTCATGTTTTACAAAAGTTAAACAGAAGATATGGACAACACATCAGTTTGTGAATTTCAGAGATGCTGACAGACAGACAGACTTTCAGACAGAGCCAGATTAACTTTGATAATTCCAATCTCTCTGCTAAACTATGACTGCTTGCTGACATTTTAGCTGTATTTCTATCAAACAATCGTCAGTGGTATTACCATTATCATCTAACTCTCAGCAAGAGGCATGTTAGCATCTAACCCTCTGAGGGCAAAGAGGGAAAAAAAAAAATAAAAAAATAAAAAGGATTTTTCCATTAACAACTCTCCTGTGGATTTAACATTATCCACCCATTAATGTTAGTATACATTCAGCTGAGTTGTTCAGTTCAACACTTTTATATTAACAGCTACACATACTGGGTAAGTGCACACAGCAACACATCAATTATGTCTACAGAAATTATCTCATTTTCTCTTTTCGCTGTGTTTGAATTCTTGTGAGCAGGTAGTATAGGAGCTCTTCTGTCAAAACAGTGTGTGTATCATGTAGGAGTGTGCATTTTTAGAGACAAACTGCTGAGGCTATGTGAGGACAAGGAGCCGTTGCTGCCATGCCCCGTTCAGGCTGACAGCAATATCAGAATCCGTGTGTGTACAACATTCTGACGAAGCGAAAAGCTTTTAAGAAATCAAGGTAACTGCTGGAAACACACTCATCACTTTACTTCACCGATGAGGCCATAAATCACAGAATCCCCAACATGCGCAGCAACTTCTGTAAAGCTAACTGGTGTTTTATGTTCAGTTGTGAGCTAGATTACCTCTGATGACACTCAGCTAGCCGCGGTTCATATGATGCAGTTGTATTCACTGTGAGAATTTCTACTGCATGTGACCCGCTATTGGAAAGGCTGTTTTCTGTGTCACAGATTAAGGTCTCACTTTGTTTATCAAAACACAAGAGATCAATCACAGTTCCACTGATCCCTCACCAAATCAATAATGGTTTTGACAACTCCAATGTTAGGTCTGCTCGCCCCATAGCATTCATTCAAGTGTTCATCTATCAATCCATTATCTGTAACCGCTTATCCATGACAGAGTTGCTGGGAGGAATGAGTCAATCCCAGCTGACACCGAGCGAGGGAGGGGTTCACTCGGGATAAGCTGCCAGTTCATCACAGGGCTGACATTTACAGACAAGAGAAAAAATTTACACACGCTTTCCCACTCAAGGGCAGCTTGAAGTGGCCAGGCACCCTAACCTGTATGTCTTTGGACTGTTGGAGGAGCCCACAAAGACACAGAGGGTCAAACTCCACACAAACCAAGAACCTTTTCACTGTGAGACAACAGTGCTAACCACTAAATCACCTTGCAGTAGGGATGGGCATGATTAATCAATGATCGATAATTGATCGTTACTAATTTTGTCAATCACGTGAAATTTTTTATTAATCAAACATAAGTATCAAACAGAGGTTGTTTTGAAACAGTGCAATGAATTTTACCATGTGGCAGCAATGAGACAACTTACCTACAGGGGGCGATATTTGTTTTAAGAGACAGAGGTAATCGGAATAGTTGGCGCCTGAAAGCCGAAGTTTGCTGTGGGACCATTTCGAACTAAAAAATGATGACGTTTGTTGTAAACAATGCGAAGCCATGCACAAGTAGAACACAACAAAGACCCCAGTGATGTATGACTTGAACAATGTAACATTAACGTTACATCAGACCCCGGTTAACGTCAGCGCATCCTCCTCTTAACCTACCATCACCTCAGTCTGAGCACAGAGGAGCCGTGATGCACAACGATAAACAATGTTTTTTTTTATTAAGTTATTGTGGTTTGATAGGACTGTTTTTGGAAATTGTTCCTAAAGAGGCTCAATGTGTTTCAGAGCGTCGTAGCATCGCCTCATTGATCTGTTGGAGGCTCATGCTCAGCTGCTTTTGCATTACATGCTCTGCGTAATGTTTTTAACAGTCTGACTTAAACTGCCTTGTCTTAGAGGATTGTTGTTGGACTGCAAGTTCCTCTTGGAATAAAGATATATTTTGCATTTTCTGCCAAAGGCATTTTTAATATTAAAAAAACAATGATTAATCGATAATTGATCATTATTTTTCCCAATGATCTGTCAAGGAAATTTCTTCAAATGCTCATCCCTACCTTGCATTCCTTCATACAGCTAAATAATACAAAATATTTTTATTTTCATTTAATAACAGCAGGGGGATACTAGCAGAAGGAGAAACTAATGAGTACTGGCAGTAACAGTTAAAGCCTTTAAGCTTCAGCGAGTTGGTCTACTGATTTCCTTTAGCAGATCAATGCAGTTTGATTTTCACAGTTACAAACTGATGCATTGGTACAGTTGGGTGAATGTTCCTCCCCTAAGGTAAAAATAATTTAGTTATGACATTAAGTGAAGGATTATGAAAGGGTCACTGTTTAACACCTCTCAAATATAAAACATTAAAGCGTCCATGAACACACCAACAGTTTCCAAACACCACCTGCCATCAGCGGCTTTCCACACAAGAAGAATACAACAACAAAATGTCGACTGTGATGAAGTGTCTGTCTTCAGCGCGTGCCAAATGTCTAGCTGATGCTCAAAGTACTGATATAAATGAAAACCAACGGCTGCTTGGGTGGGAAATCACTCTGAACGTTTATTTTACGTTTTAGACTGTGAAAATTCTAAGCAGAGAAATTTTGTAGTTGATGGGGAAACAATTATGCAGTCAACTAAGTTCAATTTATTTATCTATTATGCAAAAAAATCTACAATAACACCGTCAGTGAAAGAACTCTGTGCCTTTTCTTCTTTTTGTTTTGTTGTAATCATACCAGGAAATAGGACATCAAAATTTTAAATTGTCATATTTATCTGTTAAAAACAAAAAGTAACACAGCACTTTTAAAGGTCCTCTGTGGAGTGTTTGACTATTAATAGAGTTATACAGAGCAGTGCAGGCCTATTTAAGGGAAAAAGGAGAAGAAGAAGAAGAAGAAGAAGAAGAAGAAGACTACTAGCTATCGAACTTGAGTGTAAACAATGCAGAGCCAAAAGGCTCTTAAAGTTGGCTTGAAGCATTTTTTTGACAAAGGAAATACATCCAATTTTTTTTTAGACCACAAGGATACAGACAGTGTCTTTTGGTGAGAAACCTGACATTTCATTTACAAGAGAACTCCGCAAAGCATTTTAAAGTTTTAATGAGGTATCGAGAACAACACCTGTGAGCCAATGCTGCTCGCTAAAGATGTTCATTGTCCAAGAAAACGTCTTCCATAACAATGCTCTCTACTGTAAACGCTTGTTAGTGCTACACGCATGGAGGATGCAGAACCGATGTATAATGTGGTATCATAATGGTTACTACCGAGTGTCAGGCTGACTTTAAGCTGTCCTGCCTTCTTACCTCGCTGCCCACGTACACAATGACACGCTGACCCTGAAACAGCAGCACTGAACTTCTTCACTGAGACTCGTCAGTCATGACATTGGAGGCCTGATTGCTTTGTGTTGCTCGGCTCTCTGAGTGTTTCTTCTCCCAGAGGCCTCAACTCAACTGTATTTTGCTGTAGCAATGAAGTGATGCCATATCTCAATGACTTTTGAAGTGTCATTTCTTCAGTGAGCAATTTGTTCAAGTGGGTGCAAAGTGTCAAGGCAAGCGTGCGCCGCAGCATTAACAACCAGCTGGCAGAGAGAGAGGGGGAGAGAGAGAGAGAAAGAGAGAGAGAGAGAGAGAATGGACAACTAAACAAAGTGGAAGAGGAGAGAGAATAATGAGAGTCCTGCCACCCTCAAAGAGAATCACCAGCCCCAATCAATTTGTGTCTGCATAGCTGCTGTAACACACATATACACACACACACAAGTGCTTACTTGACTCACATACACATTGACAGGTTTGACTTTTAGTACTTCTTCTGCATTCTTCCTTTGCTTCCTCAGCCTTTCCACCCCATTTTCGGTTCTTGTCCTCTCATCCTCCTCTTCCTCTCTCTACCGTCCTCCCATCCCTCTTTCCCCTTCCTTTACCCCTTTCACTGATCTGAATCCCCCTTCCCTCATTTTTCCACTCGCTTTTTTTGTGCTGCCCTGTCTGTGGTGGTTATGCTGCACTAGACCTGCAGATGCTGATGGAGGTGTTTAAAAAAGGAGAATAAAGTGTGTGTGTGAGTGTGTGTGTGTGTGTGTGTGTGTGTGTGTGTGTGTGTGTGTGTGGGTGGGTGTACAGCGGTGTAAAAAGCTACTGAGTTGCTGTCAGAGTTTGATTTCTGCTTACCCACAACCGCGTCCCTTCGCACAGGCTGTGGACATGAGACTAATCATACACACAGCGTGACGGATGGCCTCGAACCATGAATTCAAAAGAGGTGTTGGAGTGAGTGTGTGTGTGTGTGTGTGTGTGTGTGTGTGTCCGTGTGTTTGTCACCTGAAGCAGTGTTAATGGTCCTGACAGCCTCCCTGGCACTGACTCTGTTGTTAGGGGGATAGTCAGGGACGGTGTTTTCATTGCGCCTCTCTGACATCCGTGGGCTCACCTTAGCAGGGAGATGACTGCAAAACAGAGCGAGGGAGAAGAGAGAGAGAAGGGCAGGGAACAACAGGAGAACCAGATGATGAACAATGAAAAATAGTCTGGGACTGTGGAGCGGTGAAAGAACAGAAAAGAGAACAGAGAAAGAACGAAAGAATCCAAACTTCCAAGAGAATTTTGATGGTTGACGGACGGATCTACAGGGGATGAGCAAGATAAATAAGGGAGTGAAAAACAGGGTGTGTGTGTGTGTCTGTGTGTGTGTGTGTCTGTGTGTGTGTGAACCACCAAAAAGCTGAGTTTTACACTTAATGCAACGACACATATGCACAGTCATGAAAACACACACACACTACTGATTTTACACACAGCTACCTGACAGTGATAGCATCACTGGCTCACCCTGATTGGCTGTGCTGCTCGTCAATGGCGTCCACAGCACTCTCCACAGAGTTCAAGAGAGACTGAATCTGATTGGCCGACTCCTTTAGCAGGAAACGGGTCACAAACTGCTCCACGTTGGTTCCTCTCTCATACACCTGCGGAAACCAAAGGAAAAAATGTCAACAATTTTTATTTTTACTTCTTTGCTTTCTTTTTGTTTTTTTGATATGGACAATGCAGGTCAACATAGTACTGCATTCACTTGTTCCAAAAAAGTTGATATGACTGATGTGTCCCATACAGAGATTATGCTAGTTTCCAACTCCTGTCTCAGTATGTTGATGAAAGAAAGAAGGAAACAAACAAAGAAGAATAAAGAAAGAGGGGAAAAAATCAAGGTTATCAAAGTTACATACATTCTACAAGGTTACATTCAATATAAAATAGAAGGTATATACCTCCCACATTTCCATTATACAATTTCAAGCTCATTTCAAGTCATGGATAATTAAAAATGCACACAGCTCTGATTTTGCTTTAGCCAGACTTTGACATTTTTGTTAAAAGCCTTAATGTTTTGAGTTTGTTTTATTTCGGTTGGTAGTGTGTTCCAGGTTTTATAGCGTGCAATTTCACATTTGCCACTTGATGAGCCTCTGGTCATACTATCACTATTCTGCCTGCTGAGACACTTGTATAAAGCATCTGGCGCCAAATTATGCAGGCAATTAAAAACCAATTTTACGAGGGAAAATTTTACACAGTTATCAAAACTGAGCAGATTATGCTGCTTCAGTATGTAACAGTGATGCCTTCTCTTAGGCTTTTTGTGCATTATTTTTAAGGCTCGGTTATACAGAGATGTAATAGCAGTCAAAGGGGCTTGGCTCCACACTGTAACACAACATGACGTGAGAGAAAATCACTTTACGCATATACAGCCGTGCTGCTTTTATTGATATAGAGTGTCTAATAATTTGAAACCAATTGTTTTTTATTGTTTTTGACATCTTTTCGACATGTTGATCAAATTTGAGTCTAGAGTCCAGAACTACTTCCAAAATTTTAAATTCATTTAACATTTCAATTTCCTCTCCCTGCATTGTTACTTTGAGTTTTCTGATAGATGAGAGCAACACTTCCTGGCCACACCCCTGTTTGGGTGAAAATAAACCCTCCTTGCTGACTGGCGGTTTATTCAAAATATCTAACATTGCGAATTTTATCGCCTCAATAACTTCTTTTGGGTATTAGGAGCACACATACCGATGGCCAGCCAGTCTAACTCTTATATAATGTCTTTGCCGATCAATGATCAGCATTGTTACGTTGAAAAAATGAAGGAAATAGGAGTTAGTGAGTGTCGTTTCAGCCTATGACTCCACGCAATGGCCGGAGGTCTCACATCCTGACATATGCAACTACCTCCCTGAACCTCCAGGTAACGTACCTCTGACACGTTTTCTGCCATTAAGACACTTTATTTTGCCGTGTTGGTCGTCTGTACAATGTGGCGTTACTGTTAAATGCTTAGCAGGGTTTGAGCGAGCTAGAACCTGCAGCTGTAACAGGCTGTTCATAGTATTCTCATGGGGTTTTTTTGCCATACAATAATATGTTACAGAGTCACAGCTAATGGCCATAACTACCATTAATAATCACTCGCTGTTTGATTGTATTCACCTGTTGTTTATGACCAAGATGTCTGCGATCAAACACTATGAATAAAGACAACAGTAATATTTCAATCCTAAATCTCAAGAAGATGACGAGGGAAGCTGCTGTATGATGCAAAAAAAAATGAATGCCTGAAAAATGCATCATTTACAGTATTTTCTAGGCAGATTAACACAAATATGGCATAATGTAATACATACAGACCACTATCACTAGTAGTAGTAATGGTCTGCATGTATTACGTTATGCCTTATTTGTGATGTTGCACTGCTCTCATTTATTGTGTCATTTTTGTTTGTTTTTTTTAATGGAAAAGCATATAGAGACTGTCTTTCATATTCAACATAAGCCTATTTTGGTAAAGCCAGTGACACATCCTGTTCATATAAAATCTTATGTCTGTGGAACATTTTAAAAATGACAGAAGTTAAGTTTTGTTGCCTTATCACGTCTTTCACACATCACAGCACACTCTGTTCCCTTCACTTTCCTGAAAAGATTCTCCGGCCTAAATCTCTTCGACTTCCATCCATTTTACAGTTGGAGGGATTTTCAGGTGGTCAGGCAACATGTAAAAATAGACTAGTACATTTCACTCTCTCTGCTGCCATCTTCCCTCTCTTCTTTCTTTCACTTCCTACTCCAGCTCTAACTCTTCTCTCTCTGATTCACCCACTCTTAGGACTCCAGGATAAGTCTGATTCTGGCCTGACGTAAACCTTCAAAACGTTGAGCATAAAAACGTGTGGGGAATTACAGAAGCCATTTTGGTTATTTTTGATTTCAGACCAAAATGTGATCCACCCTCTCTTTTAAACGCAGCAACGTCATGGCAAAAAAAAAAAGGCCTGAAATCAATAAAGTCATCAGCTGTCAGTTTCAGTCACCTGTCTGAGCAATGACTCAAGAAGACAAAGTGAACATTGTTGCTCATACAACATTCAGCTCGGAGAATATTGATCCGAAGTAATCAATCGTTTTCATTGACCTGTTTAATTGTCACCACTGCTGCAAAAAAAAAAGTCTTGAGGGGAAGCTATTCAGACAGAGAATTACTCCAGAATTTAGACAGTTTGAATTTTATTAGCCTGAGCAAAGATAAGAAAAGAAGTGAAACGACAGTCTGACTGAACTGCACTTGCGAACTGTGTGTGAACACTGTCGACTGTCAAAGGAGCTGACTGCTTCAGATAAGACTGGAACTTTAACTGTAACGACTTCAATGCAGCCAATTTTAATTGTTTAGGGATTTGACTGTTCACTAAAAAACAGGGGAGCAGTTCTGTCCAACTCATGAGGCATTAGCTTAATTAACCAACTGAAGGTGATCAAATCGGCTGGCAACACTTGCGAATCAACATTCACCGGCTTGAAATGAGAAGAACCTGTTTATCTGCTGCCGCCTAAAATCAAATTGTTGGCTGTTTCAAGTATGAATTTCAAATCATGAATCTGCAATCATTATCACAGTAACCTGCGTATGTGCTGTGCAGTTGGCAGGAGGCACCTCCTTGTCCCCTTGCTCACTGGGTTTTAGCTCAATATCCATCACACTTCCTTTCACACTGCACAGTTTTAACTACACTGAAATTGGGAAAGCTCGAGTCCAGTCCCAACATTAATATCATATCCGTAATCCCCTCACTCACACTACAGCATATTTTTCGGAGATAATATTCTCCATCCATCATCAAATTAGGATCCATTCCAAGATTGTGCAGCAGCTGCAGTGAATTCAGATGTCACTCAGGGATGAAAGTAGTTGTTATTATTAACCTGGTAATTGGGGCTTACATTATCTGATTTACTAAAGTTTTGTCTCACTTTAAAGCCCAAATTCAGACCTTTTTAAAAACCCCAAACATTATACAATACAACATTCTGATGTAAAGCAGCACACTGGTGAATTATGCTTGAATGTAGCTGTTTTCAACATGAATTGATAAAATAAAACCTCCAGTATTTTTTGCCAAACCTGATTCAACGTTCAAATGTTGTACATCAAATGAAAGCTTAGATTCTCTACTCTCTATAATTGTTTTTTTTTTTTTTAAATTCTGGCACAATTCTGCTTTTTATCATCACATATTTAGTGTCCATGCAGTGCATGTATTGCTGCCAAACCTGGAAACTTTCAAAAATGCCTAAAATTATAATCAGGTTTACACGATCAGATTTTCTTGGGATGTATCTCTTCTTAAAGCTCAAATTCAGACCTTTTCAAAGAGCCCAAATGTGTCGTTTTGCGACCTCCTTGGCCGAGCAACACTCTGCTGAAGTGCATGTGTCGTTGGCTAAAAGATTCGATTAAACCCATGCCACCAACACGCAGTATTCAACATGGCGAATGTCACAGAATGCACTGTGGCATGACGACACAATCCCAAGCCATATCGATTTTGGAGCTCTATGTTACTTTTACATTTCACAATGATGATTAGAGACACTGAAACAGTCACTTTCACACGCATCAAGACATGTAAAAGGCTCAGACTGTCAGAATGACACATAAAAACTTGATTGTCAACACCAGGCCACAGTTGACTTCATATGTTCCCTAGAGAACGAAGTCGGTCGGTCATGTCAGCTGTTCTGTCAGAAGTCACAGTGCCGTGATTCAGGAAGACAATTAAGGTTCCTGTGCAGTCAGCCATTCTCTGCTGTGCTCTAATCAAAGACAAACGTTCCCACGAGACGCAGAATCACACAGGCCGCATTGACTTCCATTATCACAGTCAATGGCTTTTACTCACATGCACACACATGTCCACACACAAACAGGCATAGTCAACCATGCAAACACATAACACATACTCAGTGGTCTCGTGTGGAAAAGTCAGCTTATTCTGGTTTTTCACAGCATCCACTCAGAGCGTAGAACACACACATACCTGTGATTAGACCGACAGAAATCAGTGTGATTGCAGAATTCAAGCCTCTGCTCCCAGTTTTATTTGCCATTTTACCCAAGAGGCGCTGATGACTCACTAATACGATCACGCTGGGATTCAATTACCAAAGAAGGATTTACATCTGAATAAACAGAAATGATACATATGAATTTTGGCAGTTTTCCTGAAGAGATGATGACTGCATTATGAATCCATTAAGAGCGCTTGGTTATTAAGCAAGAAAATGCTGATAGATTCTTCAAACAGCATGCTATTTATTGAGCACATTGAGCAGGCTTACACAGAGTCTCCGCAGATTCAAGCGGATGTTTTAATTTGAGACAAATTGAATAAACTAATAACACTCAGGAAATCCTACTAGTGGAATTCAATTTTTTTTTTTACAGCAATTATGTAGATTCATTACAGGACAGCTCTTTAGAAATGAATGAGAGTGTCACGTAACATGCTGAATCCATCTGTTGTTTTTTCATGGTTAAAGTAAAGCCTGGCATACTACACGCAATAAAGTAAATGTGTTGTGACCTTTTAGATGTAATATAATTGGTCTGATTAGATTAGACATAGTGGGTTAAATTAGATTAGATTTGATTGGACTTTACTAGACATTATTGAGTAACTGTGCCGCTGAAGCAATCATCAAAATAAAACCATGCAAACAAGATCTGAAAAAAGTTAAGCACAAATGAAGACAGTCAATTAT
>JAQLOL010000023.1:5352940-5364896 GCA_029783665.1 Naso thynnoides
CAAGACATCTAAGGGTGAATAATTAATGCACAAAAAGCAGTTTTGCAGTGAAAATCACTTTAAGGAAGAACTATGGGCTACTTATCAAGGGGGTGTGTTGCTGCCCTAAAACAAAACTTCTCAGTTTTACTTTTCTCAGCGGGCATCAGAAGCTTCACTAAATGCATTCTGGTATATGTAGGCACTGCTGGCACACTTTTTCAACTCGGCTTTCTCAGTAAACAGAGACACACTGAGGAATTCATTGTTTCAGCTGATTACAGGGATGTATGCTCAGCTTTGATGGTGCAACACTCCACCAATGCATTTCTAACATGTTGAGAATATGCCCAAACCAACTAAGTCCTCATCAATAAGCGATGAACCGTACTTACTGACCGAATAAGCAAATATATTTTACACACTGACTCCTGTTTCCTCCTTTTACTGACCACCATCTTCACTTCTGGCCAATCTCTCATCACACTTCCTTCACCTTCATACTCTCCCCTTGTCATCAACTTCCCTGTCGCTATTTCCCCTCAACCCCTTTTCCTCCATTCATTGATCTTCCTCCCCTCTTATTCTCCTCATCCCGCTCACACATTGTTGTGTACAGACCCAATTGCCTCCCTCTACGCTGTGATCGCCTTCACCTCAATCTTCACGAAGAAAGGAAAGGATGAAGAGAGTGAGGTGGGGGAGGTGGCGATGGCTTGGGGGTGGAGGAAAACAAAAGAGTGGAGATGAAAGAGGAGAAGATGAGAGAAAAGGGAGGCAAAAAGGAAGAGAAGATGAAGAGGAGGAGTCAGATGGGAAGCAGCTAAAACACTCATGGAGGGCCACTCACCGGCACGAAACGATTTCCCCGACAGATTTAGAAAAAAGATGGGGGTTAACAAGATTTAAGAATGTGCAGGTGTGTGTGTGTGTGTGTGTGTGTGCGTGTGCCTGTAGAGTTGTCAGTGACTGTGGCGGCACACTCAGTGAAAGCTTGACAAAAATGTGCTAATGAGAATGGCTCATTAAACATACTGTAGCATTCATACAGGACTGACAGGACAGGAGATTTAATGAGTTCTCCCTCTTCTCTTTTTGTTGCCTGCTTCAGCTTTCATCACCCCCAACACACACACACACACACACACACACACAAACACACACACAGTGTCCTCGTGGGAGGGGCCGTTACTTACAGTATCTCCACCTGCTGGAAAGCCAATTAAAATTATTTTCTGGAACCACTTCTGACTCTGATAACATAAAAGCTTTTACACACTTTCACACGCAAAAAGAAAGAAACAGCTGAAGCAACACTGGATTTCTGGGGTTTGAAGCATTTCAACACATTTGTTTAATCCCCGTCGATTATACATTTGTTCCCTAACACCGTCTTATTCGTGGCATTCAGAGCTATCGTGAAGGAATGTGAAAAAGTTGCCGCTGTGGTTAAGAAGCAGACATGCAGGGGGGCTGCCTCTCAAAATCCTTTTTTGACAAACAAACCCAGCGTTGGCCTTTTCTTTCCTGAAGTTTTCTTTTAAACTCTTCTTCCCTGCTCAGAATTTGTGATGGCAATCATTTTTGATCGCACTCAGCAAACCTCAGAGTTGTGTTTGGACATGAGGTTTGCCACGGGGAACAACAGTATGAAACTTAAGAATAGAACGAAATAAAATACAAAGACTTTATTGTCACTGTACAGAAATATACGTCAGACTCAGAGATGCCAAACAAAGGCCAAAGTTTGTCCTGGACGTGGAACTTGATGATGACATGAGATCACCTTGCAAATATGAAAGTTACCCGAGTGATCTCTTGTTTTAACGAGCTGGCTCTATGACGACGGACAACTCAACCTGTCGTCATGACAACACTACCCAAAAGTATCCTGCCTCCATGGCCACTGTCACTACAGTGACCTGCAAGAACTCTTAATTTGATGTGTGACATGAGCTGCACTGGGATGCACTGGACAAGTTAGTTGAAACTTTGTTTGTTTTACCGTGCAAATAAAAAAGTTTTTTGCCTTTGCTTTCGTTCAGCATCCTGGAATTAACGGAGCACGGCTGATTGTTTAAGTAGTTTTTTTTTTTTATGTTAAAATTAGGGCCAGACAGATATTGATTTGCAGATGTGATCAGTTAATATCGCCCTATTGTAATTTGCAATATGTAGCCTATCAGTATCCGCGTATATGCACTAATATTAAAACTGTTCTTTAAGGCCAGGAAAATGCTAGATCTAGTGATTTAAAATGCTGTTATTGCGTAGCTTGTCCAGCAGAGGTCTGTTAATCAAAGTTGCAGTAGGCAACTTCTGCTAACAAGCTAGCAAGCTAACATCAGCTGTTGCATAAGACTCATTGGGAAACAATTTTGCTGCAGCCATTTGCGCTGGTGCGTGTTTAATATTTCGTTTGCTGTTGCTCTCCCTTTAAGGCCAGTTTGAACTGAGATCAAAGTTGCAGCAGATTCAACTGGCCCGTCTCAGCTCGAGCACTGACGGTGTGGCTCACAGACACTCTGTTGTTAGCAGAGGTGAGTCCGAGTGTAAGGCACGAACAGCTAATCAAACCAGCGTCACCTGTCACTAAGAAGCTCAGTGTAGACTGGCGAATTAGAACAGCGTGATGACCCCTCCCACTCCTCCTGAGTGTGTCCCACTCTGTGTTGCAGTTTCTGGGAGATGCTGGAGGGTGGAACTGGAAGGGTCGCCTTGTTACCTGCCCATCAGGGCGGGGCTTCCAGAAAGGCGTATGGGCCTGCCTTCCTGGTAGTTCAGACTGTCTCTCAGCCAGGCCTGCAGCCACCACCACAGCCATCAGCTCTTTTCCATCGCATACATTTTTCACCCATCCACACACAGCTGATTCCACTGATTCGTCTCCTACTTACACACTTCACACGATTACCATACTGTAGATCAATTTGAGCAAAATAAACACTATTTTTTATCAGCTTTAACTGTGTGTTGGCTCCCTTCTTGTAACCTGCCATTAGTACAGAGAGGGTTACCAACTAGGCACATAGTGATAGCATTTTCACCAATTCTGAATACAGAGGCATTGGAAAACACAGAGATCTCAGGACCATGTCTCTCAGATGTCACTTATAGAATTTTAGGTGTATTACAACATTTTTTCAAAATGGAACACAAAAAAGTTAGTTATATTTAACCCAAAGTTACCTACAGCAGCTCTGATTACTAATAAGTGAAGTGTTTACTTTGCAGTGCGCTGTTTGGAGTAAAGTCTGTTAAAATATAAGATATCTTATCTTCATTAGACATCTTTGTCACAAGTATTTGAAAAACAAATTCATCCTATAGTATGTCTTGAAATATAACGAGATATTGACTGACGGAGTGTTTTTTGCTCTCTAAAATTGGCATCTGCCCCCAAAACCCCATATCCACTGCACCCAAGCTGAAATCCTAAAAATGTTGACAAAATGTAATGCAAATAATCAATACATTAATAGGTCAATAAGCAGGGCATGCTGTGAATAACAGGCACAAAGCAGCACATTCTGCTTTATCCAAGATGCAGTAATAACACCATCAAACGATTATTATGTATTTGAAATATCTCTTCTGCTTCCTTGTGGAGGCAATTAGCAGGATAATTACAGTTATTACCTGGGCTGACCCGATGTGAGATCAGAGGTGATTTGAGTTTATTTATCACCACTAATCACTTTATGATTAGCTCTTTTGCAGAACCCCATGAGCCTCTTAAGACAGGCAGCAATGACAGCTCCCATTAATTGATACCTTGACAGTCAAAATAATGAATACTGCATGAAGTGAATGGAAATATCGTATTTGCATGAATTATTAGTGTGTTTGTCGTCCCTCTGGGAGCAGGAAGTGAAGGATGACGAGCGATGTGACACAGATACGAAGGATCAGTATGCACAGCTGCAGTGATTACAGCTGTGGCTATCAAACTTTTTTCTCAACAGAGAAACATTCAGATGATTTATGTTATTGTGAGGAAAAAACAGACGGAGATTATGCAGATACTGCATTGGCTGCAGTTATGTGTTTTATTCCAGGAGCAGTAATTTTATTCATCTTACATCACAGAGGTTTGGGAAGGCTTTTAGCAGAGCCAGCTCTGCTGGGGTATAAATTTCAGTGGAATAATGTCGAGACCGATTTCCCCTTGCCGCAACCCACCTGTAAATTCAAGCCAAGTGCTTTAAAGAAGAAAAAAAACCTTCTTCCATACAGTGCTGTGGTTACTGTAAAACGTCTTCCTTCCTTTTCTACTGTCCACATTTTCTCTCGGTGCCTATATCCATTGAGGTGGATGGAGAGCTAATCAATTCTCAGTGGGCTCTGAAAGGCCAGGGCTCAGACTACAGTCTTCTGCTCAAGCTAATAACACGCTCTGTCTTTTAGCTCCACCCACTCCACCCCCTCACATCTGCCTCAATTTGGAGATTTGCTACAGTTTTATATGGGTGTTGTCTTAAGACCTAAATCAAATTAAAAAAAATAATAATAAAATAAAAAATTTATTGTTTGCTAATTTTGGATATGTAGGTTATAGGCAACAAAATCTTTCTTGAACATGACAGAATGGGGAGGGAGAGAGAGAAAAGACAAAGACAGAGAGGGATTCAGCAGATGGGGGTCAGGGTGAGAAAATGAATAATGAGACCTCCAGAACAGTGGGGGGGCAGTGAAGTGCAGGAGGAAACGATAAAAAAAAACGAGCATCACTGGTGCTGCTTTTAAAAGGCTAATGTTAAACTGAAACATATATAGTTTTAATGGCCGGCTCAGTGAATTAGACTAAATTAGACAATACACCCTGCTGAGGAGGTGATAAGCTCCGGCTTCTGGAAAGGCACTTTTTAAAAGCAAGAACTGGCAAAACCTTAAAGTGATGCTCAAATTATATGAAGGGTGATGTTTTTTTTTCTTTTTTTTTTTAGCATGAGTAAAATGTGGAAGTTAAACTGCACCATGTCATAGCTATCTTACACCCTGTGCAAACCTGGTGCACTTCCAGCGTACGTGTTTGTAAACAGCTGATAGAACACGCCAGCCCGATTTCATGTGAACATGAGGTAACAATAACACAGGATCAGCACAGAGGAAAGGAAACACAGTGGTGCCAATGCAAATGAAAAGAACCTAAAAATACATTTTTGCTGCGTAACTAACAATCGTAGCTTTCTAGACTGTATATAAAACAAAAAAAGATTTGTGTCTGCCTCTTTCTATCTCTCTCTCTCTCTGCAGTAAAGTCTGCTGCAGCTGTGAAACCTGAAACACACTCACACACACACATTAAAAAAAAAAAGCCCTCCATCAATATTTGTCTCGTCAGCAGTGTCTGTGCGTCAGGTTGGCTGTTTGACTCTTTGAGCTGATCAATCCCCTGAGCAGCACTGTTGGAGCTCCTCCACACTGCACACAGCAGACAATACAATGACATCACAGCCCAGGAAGAGGGTGTGTGTGTGTGTGTGTGTGTGTTTCTCTGTATATATGGGATCCGAAATCTGAATTTACGCTCACAGTGTGGGGTCTGACAATTTTTGTGGACCCCGCAACTTTAACATCAAATTTTAAATTTGAAGACTTAAACTTTCGGGTAGGGTATGAATTGAGGTTAGGGTTAAGGTAAGGGTTTGGGTCAGGATGCATAAATACATTTAAGTCAATGTATAGGCCCCACAAAGATAGCTGTACAAATATGTGTGTGTGTTCATGTACTTGCACATCAGTGAGGACCAGTGCGAGTTCTTAACCTACAGAGTGAGGTCATTTTGGGAAGTGAGGACATTTTGGCCGATCCTCACTTTGTTGCCTGGCTCTTTGAGGGTTAAGATTTGGTTTTAGGGTTAGAATTAAGTTTAGGTTAAGAATATTGTAAGACTTAGGGTTGGGAATTTAGTTTTGATAGTCAGAGTAAAGGTAAGGGGCTAGAAAATGCATTATGTCAAGAGTGTCCTCACAAAGGTAGCAATACAAACATGTGTGTGTGTGTGTGTGTGTGTTTTTGAGTGCTGCTGAATAGCCCGCAGCTGAAAGAAAGATTAAGACAGAGCTGGTGGATAGAGATACAGACACACAGAGCAGAGTAAGAGTGCTACACACACACACACACACACACACACACACACACACACAGAAGCACAACTCTAACATGAACATGGATATGGGAGTGTGGCTGTGGACCAGCTGCTATATATAGCACACGGGGAAAAACTAGGATAGCACATTAGTGTTCACCTGCTGACTGCCATACACACATACACACCCGAACACACACACACACACACACACACACACACACACGCACGAACACGCATGATCTCACATACTGACAATCTAGACCAGCACAAGGGAAAAACCTGACATACCATTTTTCTGTCACACTCTATAGTGCACAAACACAAACACACACTTTTACTTTTTACAAGCTATAGTTACATGACATTGGCCTAAATGTGGCAGACAACAATGTCCCAAACCAAAATATTATTCATGTGTTTTTCAGATCAGGATAACACTCCGGTACACTGTTAATGAAACATGACATAACTGAATCCCACTCACTTTGATTATTTCAGTAAATGTGGATGGCTGTCTTTAAGGTGCATTGCTTAGTTGAAAATGTTTCCTTCTTTTCATTTGCAAATCAGTTGTCATTAATTAATCCATGATGATCCACCTTAAACATTGTTGCTTGTGCTGTAGCTGTAGGTGTAATGTTACATACATTCTTCTTCTCCTTCTTCTTCTTCAGTACGATATGTGTTCTTCTTTTAGCACGTAATGGCCGACAAGAACACTTGTATTAAATTGTTTACTCAGTATCTACAAACTATAGAAAAACAAGGAACTGTCTTGTTCTTAGGATTTTGGCATGGACTTCCAATCGACATATCTGTTCTCGCGACGCTATGAGTTCTAGACAAAAGATTCAAATAGACAAAATGTTGCGTCATTGCCAGCCGAAGCAATTTTATAGTAACTGAACAGACAGATTACAGGCAGGCCTGACTTTAAAGTGTTTTTAGATGTCTTTGCGTGTGTCTTCTGAAGCTGTAAGTATTCACCCTTTTACAACTAAACGACAAACGCAAGAGCATAATGGCCGACTGGCTCGTGACAATCACGGCTCATGAGGGAAACTCACTAAACCTGAGACAGCTAACTGTGACCTGGCTAAATTGGTGTGTTATCCTCACACACACACTCCTTCAGACGGAATACATACATCCAGGGAAGATTCGGATACAAAATTAAACTTACTGAACAAGGCTGAGAGCTTGCTAGTGCTAGAAAAACAGGGTTAAACAAGAGTCCGAGTTAGCGATGTAACCCATACAAACTTACCTTTTTGGTGAAGTCCATGGCTTTGAGGATGGAAAGGTTGAGTGTTTCCAGCGAGGCCAAAACCCCCTCGTAGTCCCCCATGTGCTTAGCAAAGTAGTCTGTACACACACACACACACACACACAAAATTGCCACAGCACAAGATTGATACAACTCTTGTACAAAACAATTAGCAGTGGTTAGCTGTAACTAAAGAAGTTGATATAAGATATATTTTAAAGAAAATAACTGTTTCTACTGAGAAGTTCTTGTTAATAATAGATAAGAGAAAGAATGAGGGCAGCGGCAGTGTGGATGTGTGTGTGTGAGAGTGTGTGTGTGTGTGTGTGTGTAGTCTACTTACCACAGAGTTCCTTAGTGTCAACATTACTATCACAGCACAGCAGAGGAGCAGCCGACGGAGAGAAAGGGAAGGAACGAAGAAAGGAAGGAAGGAAAAGAGCAGGGTCAGAAACAGAGGAGAGGCTTTTGCATGCAGTCTCTCTCACACTCCAACTTTTACACACACAAACACACACACACACACACACACACACACGTTTGGCAGGCAGGGAACAATCTAACAAGACTCTGACAGGAGTCTGAATCAATGCACTGCCATCATTCATGCTCAGTTCACTGTGCGGGGACTCATTTGGCAGGAAATTCTTCACTGGAATAAAGAAGACTTTCCCTGGTTGACTGGCCAGGAGAGAATGAGGAGAACAAGGGAGGAGAAGCAGGAGTGGAGATAAACACAAAGGAGCAGTGAGGGAATGATGGAAGGAAGAGGAACCTGCCAAAAGAGGGATGTGAGATGTAACTGATGGAGGGAGAACTGGGGACAGAGGATGGGACAGGCAGAAAGACTCCATCTGTTCAACTTTATTAGAAAATTACTGTGCGGTAAATGCTGCACACAAAAGAAAAGTAATAAAAGAAAACAGTAACTGAGCTTTGAAAGTTATTCATTGCTACAGTATTTCATTATTTGAAAGTATTAGCAGAAGACTGTGACCTTTATGGTCTGATTTGATGATGAAGATCCCAGTTAAACAACGTGATTTAATAAAGGCCCATTTCATCAGTTGTTTTTTTTTTGTTTGTTTGTTTTTTAATGCAGCAGTTCTTACGGAATTAATCCTGATCCATCACTGTGACAAATGTGCTTTCAAAAGCTCTACCACATTTACATTTACAAAACATTTCATGTACTTTCATGCATACTGATGACATACACAGTCAAAATTTAGCTAAATAAAAGTGACAGATTGTTTTTTCACAACGAAATTTAACTAATTGTGTTGTTCTGTGCAAGTGAGGCATGTGCCTGTTGGGTTAGTAATAAGATTTAATATCATTCATCATCCCTTTAAGGTTCATTAGTCCTTTGTAAGTGTTTGGAATCAGCATGTGTTTTGACATTATCACACTGTGTACCGAACACAGTGAAGTGGAAAAACCAATATGAAGCCATTTTTTAAAAGAAAAAGTATCTCATTCGTGTCTGGAGGCAACGCAGAAGCAATGGTGTCATTATATTGCGCTTATAAATTATTGTGACTTTGTGCACTCTTAATTTCAGTTCACTTCACTCGTCATGAAGAGTGCAACCAAAGTCCTTACAGGCAAGTCTTGCAAATGCCCTCAGGCAGCGACTTCAAAGAAGACCAAAAGTTTGGTGACTTTGCCCCAAACTGAAAGGAGTTTTTTCAGCAGGTTAGGCGTCTACTGCACATGCACACAGATAAGAGAATCGCTGTCGCGACTCTTTAAGCTGCAGTACAAGAACACGATTGGCTAACAGATTTCCCGGTTTGGCAGTAAACAAAGCACATGATTGGCTTTGGGAGGAAGAGGCAGGATATGCGCCATCTTTGTAGTTACAGCCTTTCCTTTTCAGAATGATCTAAGTGACTTGTGTCTCTTCTGTAAAATGTCTCCGGTGCAACTCAAAGTGAGAATTTACCCTCATTATGTCATCATATCGACTTTTACATCAGAAAGTCTGTGTGATAAACTAAAAAGTGCGGATATCAAGAGATGTTTTTCTTCCACGTTTGTAGGTTTTGATAAAAGATGCTGTTGAGTTGCATTTTGGGAAATGTAGGATCCAGTGTTTCTGAGGGACTAACTGTGTGAAGCTGCAGCTGCTTCTCTGTTGAAGTGCTGCTCACACTACACCTCCTACATGGACACACATTATAATTATTACTGTTTTATATGTTGTTTATTTTTTTACACATGCATACTTTTTTACATAATTTTAACTGCATTGTTTGTTGTTTACTTTTTATTTATCTGTATCCTGTACAGCACTTAGTAACTTCGTTTAATAAAGTGTTACATAAATAAACTCTTAGTTACTTGCACATCCCAGCGTCTGCTGCGCTGATGTTTTTCTTTCACTCTTTTTTACATGCTCTCTAATGAGTTTCTGAACTTAATTAGTGGAGGCTAATGTTAACTCACTGGAATACCCAGTTTAATGATGACAGTTACATTTGTTTTTGTTTTGTTTTATTTTTTTTTACGTAAAACAAAGGGGGGAGGAAGCTATTTAATGTGTATATTTTTTTAAGCCATGCAGTTTTTTGACCAACCACGAGAAACACGAGGGCAAAAGGTACAAAAAGAGAGGGTTAAAATTAGAATATTTTATGGAAAAACAAGTTTTCTGTTTTGCTTTGTTTTGTCTCCGGTGGAAAAATCTATTGCTGGGCTGCTTTTCCAACTGTTTTTATAATGTTTTTTGTACCTTTCACCAGCTGTTCACTGAATAACAAGTCAGACTTGCAGGTATGTTTGTCCTTGCATTTTGATAAAAGATGATTATTAGGGCCCAACTAATAGAAATTCATGCAAAAATGGCACAAAAAATTCAAATATAAACGAAATAAAACACTTCAGTCTGGATATATTCTAAGTTTCATGGTCTACCCCATCTCCAGAACCATTTTATTTGGAAACAGATTCAAAAAACCAGAGAAAGTGCAGTGAGAACTTGAAGCCAGAAAGGACCAAAGACAGAATGAGTGACAGATGAAGAGAGAGAGGTGATGGGCAGAGTGATGGAGAGGATGGAGGATGGAAAGGACACGGAAAACAGACAGAAATGTCAGAAACAGCCTGATATGGACGGAAAGCTGGAGATGAGAAGAAACCAAAGAGTGACAGAGAGGTAAACGAGTGGAAGCAGGACAGCGCTCCGTCTCTGCCCACTGCCTCCCTCCTCTCCATCCATCAACTTCCTGCTTCGACAGGAAACGCTTACGCCGTCATTTCTTCTTTTACTGCAACCAATCTAGAATTTTATCTGCTGTCACATGATAATGCTGAGGTCTGGCATGCTGCTGCCAAGTCTTCTCAACTCTAACAGGTAATTTTTTGACTGTATTCACTGCAGTGAGTAAGAGTCATAAAGCACGAGCATCTCCAGGAAACAAGATGGCTGACGTCAGAGTGATGTTAGCAGTTGCATGGTCCACTTGCTGCACTAATTTTACAATGAAAAAAATTCCACTAATGGCTGAGTCTGCTGATTTATATACTGAACCTAATTCAATTCTACAGCAACCATAAAGGTCAGCTTTTGTTCTGCTTGGTTTCATTTTATTTCAAGCCCCATGCAGGTTTCTGAGGCTGTGCAAATTAACATGGGCCGTCTTTTGATCACTCAGATCCCACTGTGTCAGCGCACTTCCCCTAATTATGGGCTGGTGAGCTGATTGGCTGCTTATAAAGGGTCAATAAATTGATTTAATGAGAGCTAATCAAAACAGATTCCTAGGGAGCGGCAGCCACGGAGAGGTTTATGTGCTGGAGGGTCAGGATGACTAACGCAAAAAAAAACAGATGATGAAAGAGAGGAAGAGAAAGTGAAAGATGTAAAAACAGGTGACATTGGTTTTCCTCAGATTTCGCTATTCTTTCATAGTGTTCCCCAGCTGTCTCTTTATCCCCTCTGCCATTATCAGATTTTTATTCTTGATAAAAGTGCCATTTAACATAAAGGTGCTCCGTAAATAGACATTTCAGAAGTTGATGTGACATTTTCTGGCTGTAGGATAAATTACAGACATTTTACTGGATTGTGCAAACACACACACACACCAAAGGAAAAAAAACTGTGGAAAGTGTACACTGGCTGTGAAAGAAAAGAGAAGCTTTGCGCGGCCCCCTTTCAATAATTGTGTGATGTAATTTTGGTAACACTTTACTTAAAGCAGAGCTTTTATGCTATTCCATCTTTTCTGACCTATAAATGTTGTTACAATGTTGGAAACTCGAGTTAAACGACGCCAAAGCGTCACATAATGAGGTACATGCATTTGGAAGAGAGCCCTGCACGCTGTTTCGGTTGACTCTGCCTACTGTGGGGTTTTTTTTACAGTGTTTTTCCACTGACGTTAATGTGTGCTGAACTTCCTTATGCACACAGGCCTCTGCCTGCACACCATAAAATATGATGCATTACAGAGATAGGCTTCATAGAAAGTGTTACTGTAATTTTTTTTTTAAAGCTATGGTCTACGATCTGAAAACCAGTTTGGCTGTTGAGACCGATTTGAAAAACGCATCCTGCCCATCCTGCCGCGGGGGGGGGGGGGGGGGGGGGGGGGGGGGGGGGGGGGGG
>JAQLOL010000023.1:5370251-5386039 GCA_029783665.1 Naso thynnoides
ACTGGGAGCAAAGATGATACAAATTTAAATGTCAAATGTAAATTGTGTCCAGGAGGTACTGAGACTCCTTCCAACGCCCAAAATATAACCTTGAACCTCCTGTAACACCTACAACGACAGCACAACACACACGAGTTGTTAAGCCAGTTCTTTTTATCTGCCTGTAACTTTAACGGATTCAAAGGATGTAAATAAAAAAATGCTAGTTTTAAGTGCGAGCTGCAGTCAACAGCAATTATACTTACAGTTACACAGAGGTGCGTGTGCAATGTCTGAAACAACCATCGAGCATCTCTCTCTGCTCTCTAACTGTAATACACTGTGGGCTTTTCTGGGGGAAGGTGGTGGCTCTGCAGTGGGGAGTTATTCATGGCTTTGACTCCATCCTGTATCTGCTTGCTAGTATGCCTGCCTGTCTGTCTCACCACATGATGCAGAGCTAGATATCAAATATTAATTCCTTTGCCCTCAAAGTGTGTTTGTCCTTGGGTGTAGCTGACTGGATGCAGCAGGTTGAGCTACGGGGCCACTGCAGAGAACTGGGAAGCCTCAGGGACGGGAGGACCGCAGCCTTACACAGAGTTGAATTCAAATGTGCTGCTCCTAAGCTTTTTTTGTTATCTTCTGCTGTTACTTGTTGCAGAATTAGGAATTAGGCAAGCATATTTGTATGTTATTGATTTTTGTACAATCTTTTTGACTTAACTGATCGTCTTTGTTGCCCCTTCTCTTCTGCTGCTATTTTCATGCCTCTGTTTGTCTGTTTTCTTCTTTTTTAACCTCCTTCACTCCAGCTCAGCAGTAGTGCGGCTGACATACGTCCAGCAGAGACACAGTAAGCTGAACTCTCCGACTCTGGCTCCGGTTTTGACCACTCAGGAGAAAAGGCTTCACAGTTTTCAAAGCAAACTAACAAACTGTCAGAAAACTTCTAAGAGCCCCACAACCATGGCCAGCCTCCTCTCCATCTCACTTCATACCCTCCGACTTATTAGTCTCGCCATATCTTTTATTCCTCCTCTCTTCAAGCTCCTTGTTAGAGAAACTCAGAGAAGAAGCTGACTCAGATGTTGTGCCATGTTGATTTCTGCTGTGCACAATATCACTGGGTAAGAAATGCCATCTTGTGTGGCTTTCTTTTAGTGACGCTTGGCATAACCTTTACTCAACAGAAGGCATGTTTGTTTTGAGGCGGACTTCTGAAATGCCACTTCTTGTGTTCACAGCACCGGTCCCGCTCTCCCCATACCGGCTCGAATGTTTATTTGGACTCTGTGGCCATGACTATTTCTAACCTGCCCTTCTCTGGTGCTGTACCATAGCAGCACTAAAAGCAGAGACACTGGTGTTTAATTCAGCAGTGACCCAATTTACTGCATGCAGTCAGCTAGCCTGGTTAGACCCACTTAGGAATTCTCCAGTAACACACAAGAAGGCAGCGAAACATAACACTGAAGCAAAGCAGATAGCTTTCTAACCCCATTTCCTAAAGCATGAAATACTCCCAAATTACACATGTCTAACAAAATAGCCTCTGCCTCAGGCCTGTATTATACCACTGTCAAATACACAAATATGTTTCCTTTTCGTCAGACGATGCTCTCTCACACATACATAGCCAAAGGCAAATGTGATGCCTGTTTATTCTTTATGGAAAATTCTTTTGATGCATTTGTCCAATAGCAGAGTCAGGCATCATGGTCACTCCAATTCACCCTGCGACTCCTTTACAGCAACCCTGATAACTGCTCTCCTCACTTACTGTACAACTCATAAGGGGGTGATGCTACAGCCAAGAACATCCTCTCTGTTCTAACTGAGTCATTATACTTTTTTTTCTATTTACTGAAACTGTAGATTTTTGATTCATTCCGTGACTTTTCTCTCCCCACAACCCCCCGGTACAGCAACAACAGCAGGTTGTGGTTGTGGGACCTTCTGATCTACAATTTAAGCACTGATCCAGATACAAAAAGTAGTAGTTGTCTGACGAACAGGACGGATGTTTACTGTCAATCAAATTAACTGCTAGGCCAGGGACGTTTTAGAATGGCTTTGTGTAAGTCCCTACCGTCCCCACCCAAGCCTGACATTGGTATGGTCATGTCCTAACTGTCCCTGCCAAAAACTACACCCTAGTTACAGACATTAGTCTGTGAGTCTGAAGCATTGATCTTTTCATCTCACTCAAGAAAGTCAAACTTTCCCCACCAGCTGTGTGACTGTCTGTGTTCTAATATCGTTATTTTTTTACTAGGGCTATCAGCATTTATGTGGTAATTGCAATCAATTAAAAGGCAACAATTAACATTTTATTTTTTAATTGTGTGAATCGCGTGCTGCTGTTTTGTCTTTTTGACACACCCTTAGTCAAGCCACTGTAGCATTTTCCTGCTTCCTGAAAGAAAGACAGCAATGCGCTTCGAAATTGTTTGTTTTTCCTGGTTTTTTGTTATTTGCCTTCCTCCCGAGTTCCAGACAAGCAGAATGATATCATTCTTTTGACTGTGCCTGCAGTAACAAGGAAGAGACGGGCAGAGCTCGCTCACCGCCAATTAGCTTAGCTCAAACACTGGTAGTCAGTGGGAAGTGTTAGCCGGCCTCCTCCTAAAGTCATCAGATGAACTTTCCAACAACTCCCGTGTGCTTGCTGTGACTTGTTTATTCACCCTGTTATGTTATTTTTCAACTCAGATTTGCACAGATGTAATTTCAGAATCAAATACATACCAAAAGTAAACTACAGGGTGCATGCGCAAACCACCACAGATGTGCTTGTCATTAGGTTGACAAAACAAAACATCTGTTAAAAAATTTAAATTACATAAAGGGCTAATCTAAGCCTAAAAATAAAATAATGTGGTAGGTAAACAAGTCACAACAAGCACACAGGACCATTTAGAGTCATTGGAAAGTTTATCTGATGACTTTAAGTGGAGGCAGGCTAGCACTTCCCATTGACTCCCAGTGTTTGAGCTAAGCTAGTTAGCATGGGTGAGCTCTGCCCGTCTCTTCCTCGTTACTGCAGGCACAGTCAAAAGAATGATATCATTCTGCTTGTCTGGAGGCGTATTCCAGTTGACATTTGTTTCCCAATCAAGTTTGTTAAGAACTGCTTTACATTACTAAACTGCTGTGAAATGCAAGATAATATAATTTTAAACAGATGATAAAAAATGTGATTGCTCGAGATTAACTATTGAAATTCTGCAATTAATGGCGATTAAAAAAACAATTATTGTTTGACAGCCCAATTTTTTTTTTTACAATTCTCTAAGAAAGAGGGAGACACAAGGTATAGGTGGACAGGTGTGTTCCATTACACACTTTTTGAGCAGAGATACATGCGCAACGCTGCCCAGTGCAGCCATGATTATGCACAACATTTCTCCTCAGGTTAAGTTTTAAACACTGTCTGCAATGCTGCATCTGTTTGATTTTGTATTAATCCAAGGTTCTGTTACTTTAATGCTAATCTAATGGCAGAGCAAGCTTAAATTATGGAAATCACACACACACACACACACACACACACACACACAATGGAATGATGGAGGGATTTGGGAGAGAACCCGCTGGCTGCCTCTGTCTTTTTTTCTGTTCTTATTTGTTTTCTATAAGTCCCGGATGACTCAGAGCTCTTTGAAGAGATAAGAGTTTGTTGTTATATTTAACTGCTTTTATTGGCAGTATATTGTTGTCTTGCTTGTTGTTTTGTTTTAAGTACAATGCAATCTGTGCCATGTTTATTACCAATCTACTTAAAATGGGTTATTAGAATGTGTTAACATTATGAAAGCACAAATTTTACTTCTAAAAGTAGATCCAGGCAGAGGGCTTTTGCTTTTGGAATAAATCATAAATAAATCAGAAAACAATTACAAGTAATTATGGATAATGAACTATTGATTTGAAACTGTCGTGGAAAGGCAAGAACATCTTCCATCCGCATTATGTATGAACCTCAGGGCTGCTTAATGCCACTGGGGTGTCATTATACCACCCTGAGGAGGAGTCATAATCAGGATGGCATTTCCAGACCTTCGCTTTCATCAGAGTTCTTCATTAAGAAAATACCTAAGAGGAAATCAAGCAACTACAACCTTTTTGTTCAGCCAATCATGAAAATAGGCAGATCTGCGTAGCTGCAGTGCCATCTGTGGTGTCGCAAATCACAGGTGGTGAAAATGCCACTGATGAACCCCGTCATTTGGCTGTCTTCAACCACAACAGCGAAACGATTCAAGAGGGATCAACATTTGATTGACTTTTGTAAACATGACAGGTTTGTACACTTGCTGCAATCAAGCAGATTTACAGAGAAAACGACCGTTTTTCTGCAGAGCGACCAACTCTTTCAGAAAAAAAGTCCGTCAGATGGATCAGACTGCAGCTGCCTTTGCTCCGATCACTCTCTTTGTGCTAACCTGCGCTGTACGTCTCTAGGTATGGATGAAGATCTGACTTGATATTCAGAATCCACTAATAAAAGAGTTGAACTTAAAAATGAGCAAATTATCTGTAAAGCACCTATGGGCACCGTGTGCACCAATCATAAACTAGTCTAGATGCTCTTCTGTTCCCTGACTGCTTCTTTGAAATCAGCTGAGTAAAAAAGTGAAGCCCCCTCATTCGTTTAAGTGGAGCCATCCTGGTGACACTGCGAGGGGCTAAAGCAGAGTCACAAAAAATGTTGCAAACTCTTTCTGGGCTGCAATTTGACTTCATCTGGCGTAATGCTGCACAGGCAAAATATGTGCAAATGCACAATCCTGGTACATTACTGCAAATTGACTCTTCACTAAGCCACATTTCCCTTAGTTACTGTTGCTATGTCTGTCAAGCTTTCAGAGTTAGCATAGAGCTTACACTGTCACCAACTGCAGCACTCCCTGGACAAATATAGCCTAATTTTACTAAAAACAAAAAAGCAATTGCAGATAGAAGGTCTGCAGTATGCATTTGAAATATATATCGCAGTGAAAACTGAGTAACAGAGTTTTAGTTACTTGCCTGCTTAATGAGACTAAATACTATATTCAAAAAGATTTAGATTTGATTTGGTTTGATTTGAAAGTGTTTTTGGTGAATTTGGATTCGATAAAATGCCAAAATGTTCTCATCTCGCCTCTTCGAATTAGGTGTTTCTTTGGGCATCTCATACAGATGCACAGGGCATCATTTAGCACCTGTGTCCAACACACAAAGCCTTCCTGTCACAAATAATAGGCTTTCTAAACAAGTGGTTCATAGATTGTTGATTTAACTTTAAATCAAAAGGGTCTCAAATTCCACTACCATGCACACCAGACAGTTAAATAAGTGATTAAACTACGTGAAAACAGTTGGAAAACGCTGACAGTGACAATGTAACACAGTCATAAAATCCATTTAGAAGAGCTACTTCTGCTGATTTACACGGATCACGTGTAAGTCCGCCCGCTCATTCATTCCCTAAATTTTTTAAACACAATTGAGTTTGATACTGAAGTTTAAGAGAAAGGTTAGCAAAGAGCTAAAAATCCGTTTTTCGGGTTTACCTTAGCGTTGATGCTATAATATCTCCTGAACACGTCCACCCGCGACCACAAACAATTAAAGAAGTGCCACTACATAAAAACTATAGAGAAACTCCAACAACAATGTAAAACAGTCATAAATGTGCATTCTGTTTTAATTATGCTTAATCCTTAGTTTATTTCTCCTCTGCCGAGGTAAATGCCTGCCCCTGACCCGCACTACCGGCTCTCCCATTTACAGTGGCGTCGCTTGACCCCGGCTCCACTTCTGGCTCACCTCTGATACTACCCCTGAAGGTGGGTTATTCGGACCCCACACCCCGTGTCTGTGCCGTTTAAACAAGCCAGTGAGGTGCGTTGGACAGGCTGTGCAAAAGGGGCTCTTGCTGTTTCGGACTGAATGCGGCCCAAGTCTCCAGTCCAGTTCGCTCCGAAAAAACCGAAAAAAAAAAAAGCAAGACCGCTCCCCCTCCTCAGTGGGAGAGAGAATAATCCCTGCTCTGGAGTTCCACCAGCAGTTGTGCATCAGCAAGTGGAGCCTCTGTTTGACTGGCGCCGAGGGAGGCCATGTCTTCTGGACCATCAGGACTGACGCTACAAGAGGGCTGAGGGTCAACACTCTGGGGTAGAGACGTCAGGCTTTACTACAAAAGACACTGGAACTAATACTGAAGTGTTGGGTGAGTTTGTGTGTGCATGTGCGCGTGCACGTGTGTGTGTGTGTGAGAGAGAGAGGCACATTAAAATGGTTGAGAGGACGGTCAGAGCGGCGGACCCACTGCGATAACTGTTCTCTCTTTTCTCAGCGCAGACTAAAGAGAAGCAATTAGCACTTCCTTCTTCCTGCTGGGCTCCACATCCTGCACACAGCACTGAGGAGGAAGCTCTTCCTTCACAACATGTCTGACACACATACAGCCTGTCTGCTCATGCTTCTACAAATCATGTTTGTTTCTGAAGAAAGTATCTGCTCTTGGTTCTCTCTCCCCAGGCTTTCCTTTTTCTCTCTTTCTTTCTGGCTTTTTAATATTATTTTTGGGGCGCTACATGATGGGTTGTCATAGCAACAAGAAGAAGGGAATTGACCCTCCTTTCAGGCTCATAATTTCTCCATCTCTTTCTCCCTCTGTACATTAAAACACACACATACTCACTTGTGCCTCTCATCCTATTTCTTGGTTTCTCCTTCTTTCCTTTTCCCTCAGTCATTTCTCTCCAGTTTCTTACATATCTTTCTCTCTTGACCACAAAAACACTCTTGATTTAACTATTTGTTGTCTTTCATCTTTGTCTTTTTCTCTGTATTGCCTCTCGAGCCACAATCGCCTGCTTTTTCAGTGACTTTTAGAAATTACCTTATTAACTTGTTCACTTTTTGTCTAATTTTTCTCAATTTTACAAAGAATTCTTAACAGTGGGATAGGAGTTTGCTTGTGTGTGTGTTTGTGTGTGTGTGTGGCTGCCAGTGAGCTGTTTCATCTGATAGATGAGGAACTGGAGTGATTCTCACTGAGCTGTCAGCCCTTGTCCTTTCTCCCTATCTATCACCGCAGCCCACCTGGAACACAAACACACACATACACCCACTCACACCCATACACATATACACACACACACACACCCATACATACACATGCATGCGTGTATAAATATAGAATAATTTGGCATCTCACTTAGCAGCCCCTTAAGAAACACTGCCTTAAGAAGTGGAACAGCAGTGTCTCTTGTCACTTACTAACCAATCAGCTTCCTCAGCCGTGGACTCTTGCTGGGCAGGGGACCTTCTCATTGGCCGAGTGTCCTTAAGCATGTCTCGATTAAAGTATCAAACCATTACGACTGGTGTCTTAGCATACTGATTCCACATTAAGTAGTCTACTAGAAGAGCTGTGGACTCGATTCACAAATTTGTTGACTTAAGACTTGACAAAATCATAAAAGACTTAGAAGACTTTAACACCAATGACTTGTGACTTCACTTGGACTTGAGTCTTTTGACTCAAAAATATTTTAAATTGAAATGTATGTTATTTGAAGTGTGCCATGAATCAATACATTTCCCTTCATTTTCTTAATCAACTAGGGTCCAAAGTTAACGCTTTTCATTCTCAGCAAGTCGCCACTTTTTGCCACAAGAATCCATTTTGTTTCAAACATCCGACAACATCCAATCAATTTTAAAAAACAAACCACAAAAAAAAAACTGGGTCAAGTTGTCTTTTGTCTTTAAGCTATTTTAAGAAGTAAATTACAATTCTAGAAGGCATTCACGATTTATGTAAATATAATCGATTAGAAGAATGATCATGATTTGTTTAGAACCCGAAATTTAAAGTTTAAGATTTTGGACTTGACTTGAGACTTGAGAGCAGAGACTAGTGACTTGCAAAACAATGACTTTGTCCCACCTCTGCTTACTAGACATAAGTCCTCATACACTGACAAACAAGGCTTTTCTCTGTACCTGATCAACACGACATCGCCCTCAGTGCAGTCTGCCCTTATTTAATTTTATTCCATTCACGCTTCATTTAAGCCTTTGATAGAGACATCCATTTAAAAAGTAGATGACACGGCAGCACTGCAGAACCGGTCATCAGCTCTACCAGACGCACTTGAGCACACGGTGAATACAGCGTTTGTTGACAAAAGGCTTCACAAAAAAGCAGTGATCAACTAATTTTCCTGTTCCAATCCTTCATTCTTAACCTTGATTTGGAGGACATGTGGGACCCTAGTAAATGTGAAACATTCATATCTATTTTGCTTTGCCTTGGCAGGACATTGTCAGTCAGTAAAACCGTAGCCGATTGTTGACAAAGAGATCCATATTCTTTTTTATGTGACAGTAATTCAACTTCGCTACACTGATGCTCTGCGAGTTGACTTTCATGGCGTCCTAAAACAGAAATCAATCTAACAACCTTTCAATCATGGTCAGGAAAGATGTTCCTACACCTCTGCCCTCCTGGGGACAGCTCTGACAATAAATTTTCTACAATAAAATCTCTGACATGCACCACCACCCTCGCTGTAGTCTATTATATCTGAAAATATGAAAATTGGTCTAATTCTATAAAGGTACACAATAAAGTAATATATATTTACAATGTGTTTGAACTTAACAAGCGTCTTTGTGTGCAGCTAAAGATTCAGCTTCCTCTTAGTTTTTAATAAAAACAGAGATGAGGGTTATAATTTTTCTTAATGAGAAGGGTATCATCTTCCCTCATTTCCCCGGAGACAGATGGTTCCCTGGTGTAAACAATACTCTGTCTGTCTGTCTGGATGAAGAGATGAACCCCAGTAGATGATCATCGTTCACTCTTATCTATTTTCTGTCTTAGCAGAGTGGAATGATGTAATCATCATCAATCTGCTGGCTGAACATAATAATGTTATTATTAGTAGAGTGGGGCTGCACACAACACAATGGATGTAACGGTGTAGAGAAGATGTGTGTGTGTGCGCGTGTGTGTGTGTGTGTGTGTGTGAGAGGTCTATCCTAATTATGAGTAATCCTAGGTGATGGCAGATAATAGCAGCATGTCAGTGCGCTGGTGAGGATGATGCATTCATGTGCCCATCTTTGCTGCAGATCCCACCGTATGAAACCCACTGTCAGCCTCTACTGCTTCAATCAGCCCTTTGGGGGAGGCCTTATTTGCACAAATGGTGTTTTATGGTTCCTCTTACAGCAAGATATGCTCCTCACCAGTCAGTAATTGACTACCATTGCCCACAACGGTGCTTTTTTTTTAATGCAGCGTGATGGTGTTTAATGGCAGGTAATAGAACGTCAACCCATCAGAGGAGGTAATATCTGTGTTTTGTGCCGGCCCTCTTTGTTGTTAATGTTATCACATTGAGACCCGGCGGCTCCGCAGATTAACAAGCTTGCCAGGGAGGCTGTCTGTATCGTGTTAAAGGCACGGACAGACTTGTTCTCGTTACAAGTATCAAAGTATCATCTTTTATTTAGAAGCGAGTGATTTAGATGTGAGACAAGAGCTCCTGTTCACTGCCTCCAACAAGTGAATCATTTCCACTCTGGATCTCTGAACAGGGTCTTTCCTTACAGTTATAATGCCCTTATTGATTAACAAGTGCTTTGAGCATTTTTCGGGCTACAGAGTTGAGATTTGTCATTGGTTGATGACGTACTGAAGGTTTTGCTGTGGGCTGAAGAGCTGTCTGGGAGGGACCCTATGGATAAAGACAGGTTTAAACAAAAAAAGACAGATGGAGAGACAGACAGCCTTAGGGAGAGACAGATAGATTTGAAGTAATTACAACGTTACCAGTAGGCAGGTAGGTAGTAACTAGCTAGTTAGCTTCATTAGCAACAGGATGGGGAAGCAGCGTGTATGTGAGTGTTCGCCAATCAAATTCCTCCCAAAGATACTATGTCCTGCCTTTACATCCTGTTTGAAGCCATTTAACTCAGAAATTCAGTGCGTCACCACATAGCCATTACATACTGTGGAAATACTGCTTCAGAGTGTCTTTAAAATTTGCCTCACAATTAATGGAAATGGCTATAGTTTACAGGTGATGGGAAGCAAATTGATGTGATGCTTGAGCTCACACTTCAAGGTATCACTGGAAACTTGAGGCGCTCCCATCACAGCAGTCAGATTGTGCCAGATGAGACGTTTTACAAAAATCTATACGGATGTTTGGGTCGACACAAAGGGCTCCACAACAGCAACGGTTAACGCTTAATGAGCTGAAATGGCAGTTCAGTCGGAGATAGTTCATTTCCTCTGTCAGTGTCACATGGGTTTTGCCACAGCCCCTTTAAGACACCAGAAGCAGTCTTGAGTTCATTTATTCTTACAGGAGAAATTAAGACAATCACAGATTATGACCGATTCTTTCGGCCCATTGTCACCAAGATACAGATTGGGTCCATTTTTTACAAGTCATGTATCTTCCGAGCATTCTGACACAAAAATGGCATTTTTCAGACCCAAAAATCAGGACACTTTGTCCGAGACCTGTCTCTGTCTCAGCAACACATTCTTGCAAGATCTGGGAACAGTTTCCCACCTTGCTTCAAAACGGGCATAAATGGCAAAAATGGTCTCATAAATATAACAATGAATAAAATGTTAAAACTTATTACATCAAACAAGTATCATACGACACAAAATCCATCTGCTCTAATCCATTCACACGTTGCAACACTTCAGACGAGGCGGAGGGATGGTGGTTCCCTAACTGTCTCCATGGGAGACGTGACTCTGCCCACTTAGGAGACAGGAAGTGAATATAAAATTTCACAACATTGGCTCCAAATGATCTTGTGTTAATAATTGACTATCTTTAGTTTAGTTTACAAAGAGATTCACATACAGAATTGTTGTAGTGGCCTGTGAAGAGTGATGATTAACAGAGCCGTGGAAACATCTGTATGTGATCAAAAATGTTTTTTAATCATTGTTTGCTTCACTTCACTTAACTTCCTATTCTTCAGGTCTTCTTCTGCCTGTTAGCCATCCTGAACTCCTTTCTTTCTTCCTTCCCGCTCACTATGCACTGCCCTCATCCTCACACAAAGCTACTAATGAAAAACTCCCCTTTTATTTCCATAGGGGATTAAAATGTTTCAATCATATTTCTATCCCCACTCCCTCTCTCTTTCTCTGGCATGCGAGGTGGCATCCTCATAACAGAGAAAAGAGAGGAAGATACGGGTCAAAGTTTGCCTTTATTCATTTTCTGCCAGCGAGCGAAGCCAATGCGCTGAAGGAGGATGAGACTTCAAGGAAGACAGTTAACAAGGCACTCACAAAGAGACTCTCACAGCGAGAGACACACACACGCACACACTCTTAACAGCATGGATTACACTAAAGCACCTCCGGTAGCCTTCAGTAAATGGCACAAAAGGCTTGACAGACAGATTCCCTCGTGAAAAATAAAGAAACCCCAAAATTTTAAGCTACTTTTCAAAAGAAATTTCTATTGGAGATTTAAACTCCTTCTGCCATTCTAGTTAACATTTCTTCACACCAGTTTAGCGACAATTTTGTATTATTTTGTCAACATGCCCTGTGAGGCTAATCCATCCTTTGACAAACCTGAGTGTGTCAGTAAAGAGCGACAGATATCGTGTTCATCTCGACAGCATTCAATACCTCCGTGCAGGGAAGTGATAACAGAGTCCGTTTTGGCCTCGAGTCAGCAAGTCAGGAGCACAGGATGGAGTGCGCGCTGTGTGATGCTGTGGCTGAATTTATATGAGCTGCTAATATCTGTCAGCAGAAAATGGAATTCTGGCCTTCAATGTGACGTGTTTGTATCAGTTTATCTTTGCGGCCGAGTGATTTAAACACAAGATAGAGACATAAGGTGCAGCGCAGGGATGGCCCACATGCTGATTTGGCAGGGCATCTAATATTGTGAGTCTCATTTATGGTTTAGTTCAACACGAATAAAGTTGGAATGAATTGCTCTTGAGGTATTTGCATGAGGATGTCTTGTGGTGTCTGTCTGACTTCGAATATATTCATTTTGTTCATGTGCCCATTACTATGCATAACCGCTGGGAAGTGAAGGCTACGCTTTGGTTCTAAAGGGACAGAAACACAACGGGCCTTTCATCATCATTAACACACTGAGAGCAAACCTCACTCAAACTCCTATGTGTTCACAGAAAACCCACAGCAAACTGAAGCCAACTCCACACAGACGGGACCCGCTCTGGGATTTAAACCCAGGTTAATCCCGCTGCGAGGCCGGTCTGCTAACAACCGAGCCATGCTACAATTAGAAATTTGAAATCGAAATTCTCGCTCTTTGAAACCAATTCTCTGGGTGACACGATGTAGGTGTGCGTCTGTAGGACCAGATGTTATACTTGATGCCAGCTGTGAAATTAAATATTGAATCTAACTTGACAGTAATCAGTGAAGTGTGTCGGTAACATGGGAGCAGCTGTGATGTGAAGGCTGGGGCGCTGCTGTGGTTGTGGAGGGAAGCAAATATCAAATAAAACTTAAATCGCACTAAGGCCAGGGATGACAGTGATAGCAAATCCTATACAGACAGCTTCGCCTAACAGAGAGGAGCCTATGGTCATTCAGTGTACAGCAGAGTCAAAGGGTCAGCTTGCACCACACACGTACACACGAGAATTAAAATTATAATTCTGCGACGGTGGGAAAAAATGCCATTATTTCCTTAAACTAATCACAATGGTCTTGTGTGGCACTCAGTCCAGGATGCAGTGACAGTTGTCTTATAAAAATTGTTACACACAGATGGCTGAAGGATCACAATTGATTTTTGTACAAACTTTTATGCAATGCAAGGAGAGCTTTTATGCTTCTCTGTCTTTTCTGACCTATAAATGTTGTAATGTTGGGTACTTGTGTTAAATAACGCGTCACATTAATGAGGTACACGCATTTGGAAGTGAACACTGCAGGCTGTTTTAAATGGCTCTGCACGCTGTGTTTTATCTTTTTTTTTTCCCAGTGTTTTTCCAGTGACGTTAATGCGAGCTGGACCTACCTACATGTGCATGCCAGCTTGTGTGCACAGCGCTGTGCCCGCCCACTTCCCTTCTCCGCTCAGACACCGTCGGGCCCTACTCTCTGCTTCATGGATTACTGTCGCCACTTTGCTCCCATTAAGCTTTTTTTTTTTCCAAGTGAATGAAGGACAGTTAACTTTGTTAAACTTTCCTACAGACGCAAGCATCGGACAGAAGTTGACAGCGTTCCTGTTTCTTGTGGTTTGTTATCTTTGGATTCAATTATTTCTTCAATATGAGTGCTGTGCAGTAGTTTATTCCCCCAAGCCATGAAAAATATGAACACTTTGCAAATGTTGCCCCACATCCCTTTATCCAATACCATGGGATGACTGAGACAGCTCTTTATTTTTACTTTTATGCTGTCCTTTTTATAAATTTGATACGTCCTTTTTAAATGTGTGTCGGTTTTTAAATATGACAAACACCGTGATTTATGGAGAACGGTGTTTCGCTCCCATGTATGCTGAGTGTGTATTATGGAAGTGACAATAAACTAAACTGAACTGATGAGCACATGAGCTAGATTAACTAAACTAAACTGCTACTAAAGGACTGCACATCGCTTTGTCGTGTTGAGGAGTGAGAAGCACAAGCTGTGAGTAACGTTTTGTCGGTGTCCTTCCTAGCGGTTTATTCTGTGTGAGTAAAGTGGTTGTGAGTAGAGCAGAGTGCAGAGGTGAGCATGAGAGGAGGAGGAGGAGTAACCGACACAGACCGTTTTGAGAGAATGCAGAAAAAACAATGAAGAAAGAGGGCATGAGGCACAGTTATCTGAAGGTCTACAGACTTTAAAATGTGGTTAATTGTGTCTGGCTGCCGTATAGGTGTTCAAAAGTTCAAAAGAAAGACCCCAAAATGAGTATAATAGCTCTCCTTTGAGGTATTTTAAGCTGAAACAAAGTGATGGACCAACCAACATTGTCATCTATAAGGCCGTGCTGCTTGCCAAGCATGTCTGGAAATTATACAATCTTTAATCAAACGATAAAATACCTGATAACTGATAATTACTTAGTGTTTTGTTAACCTAAATAGAAATATTGAGTCAATGTTCCACCTAAAGAAGAGCATATTTTATCCACTTGGCTCAGCGTGTCCTCAGAGTGCAGGCAGAGACACCTGAGAGCTGCAGGCCAACAGCTGCCCAGAAGTGACAAAAACAAGACCTCAGCAAAGTGCTGCTAGTCTTGTGCAGAGGAATTTATTTGGGGGGAGGAGGGGTTCACTTGAGCGTCATGGCAACAGCAGCCCATTAGGCCCCATGGGAGGAGAACAGAGGGATGCTGTAACCAGGGGCAACTGAGTGGTAACTGGGGTTGTTGTATCCTTGATACAGCAGAGGTAAACAGCCTGTTTAATGCTCACCACGGGATGGTAAAAGAAGGCAAGAAAACTTAATGTTCACCTGCTGTTTATATGCAGGTACTTCTTGGATCTGTTTGGACTGACTGTCACTGGGCTCTTTCATGAATTAGCTGGTAAATTTGAATGTAAAGATTTGTACACCGTGAGCTACAGTGACCAGATTTCTGAAATGACAACCGTGGACATTTCCAGTACAGTGTACAAAATCATTAAATAACATCATTATGAAATAAAAATGGGGACATTTATGGTTTCATGTATCCTGATGACTTGCAAAGGATGCAAGGGGCCTTTGTGTCGTCCCGATCTGGGTAATAGGGGCGTATGAATACGTTATTGTTTTTTAATCTTGTCTTTGAAGTGACATTACCTCCTGTTGTCTGCTCTTTTCTTCCCTCTCCTTGTGTCGCTCTTCTTACCCTCTTAACTTTATCTTCTCCTCTTCATCCTTCTTCCTTCTCTCTTTGGTTCCTTCGCTTTACCTTTTCACCTCACTCTTCCACACTTTTCGGGAGCTGCACAAGCTGATTAGCTGTTCGTGTTATGCTCTGGACTTGCCTCTGCAGAGTCAGTCTACACCGTCAGTCAGCTCAAGCTTGAACTGAGATAGGCCAGTTTACTCCACTACAGCTTTCCCTGAAACTGTTTCAGCTCGGTTCAAACTCGAGCCAGAGCAATGGGAGGGGCTGCAGCAGACTTGCTTCCAAACAAATATCACGCTACAGCTAGCTTTAACTTGTTAGTTCGTTAGCAAAACTTATGAACTGTAGCTTTAACTCGTTTACTGAACAAATTTTTCCTTTTCCATTTCTTTTCCTGTTCTTTACCTCCTGTCTCCTTCACTCTTCTCTGTATCTATCTTACTTCTCTCCTAAAACAGTGCCGCATTGTAATATTTTGTGATGGCTATCACACAGTAATTTTTACAATAAACTACATCACAGTCACACCGACAACAGTAACATAGAAACAGTGAAATAGGTCTTCAGGTAAACAGTCTGCTCCCACTCCAAATTTAAACATCACAAGCATAATATTATTTAGTAATCCGAGCAATAAAACTTTGCGTATCTGGAGAAACGTACGTCGGATCGACTTCACACTTGGCAAGTAGATTGTTCTGGAAACATCGAAGTGTGTCCATATGTGAAGTTATCTGGATGTGCAGCCTTAAAGCTATGGTCTACGATCTGAAAACCAGTTTGGCTGTTGAGACAGATTTAAAAAACGCATCCTGCCCATCCTGCCCCCCCCTCGCTCACCCCTCCCCTCCGTGTTCCACGAAAATATCAACAGCAAACGTAGCTTCAAAAACAACTCACAATGTCGGAGTCGGATTCACAGGTATGGTTAAAACA
>JAQLOL010000023.1:5389912-5402412 GCA_029783665.1 Naso thynnoides
CCGCAGGAATGTGCAGGAGGAAGGAGGAACATTTGCCTAACATTGAGACACAACAGTGACAGCGTTCTACATTGTTAATTGAATAATTACTAACCAACTAGTATCTCTGGTGCTGATTTTTAAATGTTTAACCCACTGGTCGACTGCATTTCTACTTTAAAGTATAATAGAAATACACCTTAACACCAGATGTGATATGTTTAGCATAAAAAATCTCTGTATATTGTGCTTGTGCTGAACTAATCAAGGGTCTGACTGTTCGGGGATTACTGAGGTCCATAAATACAGTATTTCATATAAATAGCAAAAGGGTTGTGTGATACTAGCAGGAAATTATTACGTTTGCCATGATTTGATACAGCAAGTGATCAGTTTACATATACCCACAGATCAGGCTGTGACCAAATATCACAACCCTGCAGCCAACACACACTGACGGACTGAGTGTGGAGTAAGAAAACTTTCTGCCGCCTCTGAAATCACTTGTTTCAAACAAAATTTGGCCATTTAAAACAGCGAGGTGCAGAGGCAAGAACACTCCTGTCCACACTCACACCTGAGAACTGCACAGTTTTGCTGGCCCCAGAGCAACCACTGGAATTGAACCAGCAACCTCCTGGTTGGAATTTTTACCTTACAAATAATAGACGTGGCAGACTCGCACAGGATTAAGGTCACAGACTCCCTCCACAAGAAATACTAAACCATCACGTTTATGTGCATTCACAGGCGCACGTGCAAGGGTGAATTCTGAGGAGAAAAGATGCAAGTACCAATTTTGTGGAATGTAAAGGAAAGTAATATAACAAGGAATGTAACAAATTGCTTTTGGCATGGAGTAATAAGTAGAGTAATGAGTAATATATTACTTTTGTTTGAGTAAGGAGCCCAACACTGACAGCAGCAAACATGGGCCTGTCCTGAGAAAAACAGACCCACAAAAAGTGATTTGGTCTTTTCCCTTTCGCTCAAGTCCTTCACTGTGAACAGAAATCTGAGAAAGTATCATTTTCTTGAATTTAAACAGCATTTCAGATTTATCATGTTGAGTGTGCATAGTTTTACTCTCAGGCTTGAAGAGTCAAAATTGGATAAATGTTACAGCAAACACTTACTCTGTGCTTTCCATTACTTTCCTGTCACTCTGACAGAACGTACCCCAGCTAGTCCCCTCGTCTCTTCTGTCTCCCTCAGCGTGAGGCACTCTGGGGCTTGTTAGCGGCAGCAGTGATTAAAGACAGCAAGTAATTAGATACACATGACACCATTCTGACTGACGAGCTGCAACTTCTGCCAGCAGATGAACCGAATGCTCTACAGTTCACAGTCAAAATTCTCCTTTTTTTTTTAATCCCAGGCGGAGAATAACAAATAACTTAAATAGTGCTTCGTACAATATTTGAGTGGAATCATTATCATCAAAGATTCAACATCAACAGAGGATGTTGCACAATGCACAACAACTTTGACGATTTGATGTGCTCACTTTGGTTTCCAAGGAAAATCTGCTATCTTTCCTTCGTTTCCCGTTGGGAATCAAATTTTTAGTTCTGGTTGAAATGCTCCCACGACAAAATCAGGTGGGCGAACCAGAACCAAAGTGTAAAAGGCATAACAAAGACACTCAGATGGATAAAATAAAAAGTAAGGACACCCTTGATTTTTTATGCAACGCAGATAAGGAGATCACATTACAAGATTACTGACCTTAGAAACAGGATTAATTACATGCCTGTGCAAACGCAGGGATGTAACACCATCCTCAAAACTCATTTTAAGAAATTGTTTAACATATTAGAAAAATATTGCTACTTAATTTTTTTAGGGTGTGTAAGATGAGAAAGTTTATATCACTGCAATGTCTCTGCATTATCTGTGGAGCTAAGACCAGATGTTGAACGGATTAGTTTAGCTTAGCATAAACAGCTAGCTAGGTGTTTTTTTCCCTACGAGGAGCGGGGGAAAACAGTGAGCATGTTCAACGATCAAAAATACATCAGCTCAAGCAGCACCATTTATAATCATCAATTATGCTCTGTGTCTCAATCAGAAATGTAAAACAGCAAGGTCTAGTGGTAGGTTATGGGATGTTATCAAATGTCAGCTGGTATAGTTTAGGTGTAGACCTTTTGGATTTTGGACTGAGCCAAGCTCTGTTTCATCTGCTCTTAGCCGTATGCTAAGCTAAGCCAGAAACAGTTGATATAAAGTGAGACCGCCCACTGACTGACACTGTTCATTTCCTGTGTCAGTGTCACATGGTTTTTCGCCACGGCCCCGCTTCTGTAGGAGACTAGAAGCAGTCTTGAATCTGTTCATTCTCACAAGAGAAATGAACCTGATCACAGATTATGACCAACTCTTTCGCCCCATCGTCACCAAGAGACGTATTAGATTCATTTTTCACAAGACACATATCTTCTGAACATCCTGACACAAAAATGGCATTTTTTAGACACACAAATCAGTCTGTCTCTGTCACATCAACATATTCTCACAAGATCTGGGAACCGCTGCTTCCCGCCTTGCTTCACAACAGATATAAACGACATTTAAATGGTCTTATAGGTGAAACCATGAATGAAATGTTAAAACTTACATCAAACAAATATCATGCGACGCAAAATCCGTCTGCTTTAATCCATTCACACGACGGTATAACACTTCCAGATGAGGCGGAGGGATGGTGGCTCTATGGGAGACGTGACTCCGCCCACTTAGGAGACAGGAAATGTTTACCGCTTCACACCATTGGCACAGCGTACAATGGAGCTCGGGAGGTGACACAGATATGTTTAACTTCATGTTTAACGCACGTGCATTTTCCATTTTATGCAAACACGCCATTTCGAAAACATCAAGCCATTCTTTTAAACTTCAAATATGCTGAAGCATCAACCTTGAAAACTGTTACCACAGGACCAGGAAACAGACAGCTAACAGACAGCGGAGGTAATCCAGCCTCTTTTACAGACCTGTGCAACAGTAAATCAGCTGACTCTTATTGAATAAACCATGAACTATGCTCCGGGATGGGCTATCATGCTGTCTGTCTGCACTGTCTCATCTCTCACTTCTGACTCCCCCTCATGTCTGCTACTTGTCAGTTTGTCTTTCCCTGCTGATGTGTATCTTGCCTTATTTTTCTCTCCCATTTTTTTCTGCAGACAGCAAAACAGCAAACTCTTCAACTGAATCATTGTCCTCCTTGCCCTCCCTAACCTCCTACATTTATACTGCCTGCTTTTTTAAGCTCCTCACATGTTTTGCATGCATTTATTTAATATCTAAAGTGACTGTAGAATAAGTAATGAATTAGAAAGCAGGCCACATTATTTTCCTCCGTAATGAAGTGGAGTACAAATAAAAACCTAACATTGACCTCAAAAGTACCTAATTAATTTTCATTTTACCACTGACTGTTGTGTCAGTGTGCAAAATAATCAATTCATCAAGTACATCCAAGTTAAAACGGAAAACTTAAAGATATTTGCCATATCAGTAAAGTAGCTCAGGATGTTAGTAGAGCTAGCATAGAGTTAAACCCTGCGTGCAGTCTCAGTATATGAGCAGGAGCTTGTTATTGTTATGGCCAGCGGAAAGACGCTAAATCAGGCAGACAGATCAATAAGACGTCCCCCCCATCTTGACACGACATTGACAGGTGATCTGCGGAGTGCAGCTAAAAAAGCACATGGGCAACAAATATCCGAACCAAATTCAAGACACTTGCTTTAATGTATCAAGCTCTGTTTGGCCACATTGAACAGATGCAGCTGCACCCACTTATTTGCTTTTAGCTGTAAGGTTGTTATTCTGTCTGTTTTTTTGGCAGCATGGATAAACAAGCCTCCCTAAACTCTTTCTGCCTCTATGTCAGACACTGGGATGATAATTAGCAGATGGCTGATGAGGCAAGAAGCCTGAAAAAAAAATTACCCGCAAACTGAGGAGATTATCTAAAAATCCCTAGGTTCTGTCAGTGTTGTCAAATAACAAGGTTTTGTGATTTTCTGTCTGATTCAGTTTGCAAGTCACGGGGTGTTTTTAGCCCTATGCGTTTGTGTTCATGCCGGTTGATTAGAAGGGGGCGTGGCAATGGGAGTGGCCTACTGCAAAAAGGTGCATAACTTCCAAATGGATTCACAGACTTGCGCACATTTTTTTGGAGACGTTGGTCATGAGCCAAAGGACAGCTGATCACTTTCTGTGATCAATCATTGTAACAATGACGGTCGACTATTCAAACAATCGTCAAAAACAACACAGATTCTCAGACTGCATTGCATTAAACATAATGAATGCACTGCAGCTGAATATCAGATCACATAAATCCGTTACATTTCACGTGTTTAATCAAACCATGACTAATCTGCCAATCTGCAACGTTATCGCCCTCAGTGCATTTTTGCAGATAAGGATTCAGAACCTGAGAGTATTTCACGAGATTTCAATGTTATTTGCAAAGATGAAGTTTCAAACGGCAGCAGCTCGTTGGGCTGAGGCACATTAGAGGTGCTACTGTGAGTGCAAACAGTAAACTAAGTGCTGTCAAATGATGCAACTATTTCAGAGAGTTATTGGCTGCTGAAACACTCCACCAGCTGCATGACAATGGCATTGAGTCAGCTGTGACAGTCAAAAAAAACCACACGCACAGAATGCATACATACACACACACATGCATGCACACACACACAAACATACAAGTAAACAAGCTGAGGCAGACAAATGCAAAATGAGAATCAGCTTGCTGGCTAAGGAGGTTTTACTTAAACAAAAATACGCAACCAGGAGCAAACAAATGATTTAAAGAAAGGCAAACAAACAGAATGTACTGCACTGCTGTAAGGAAAGTAGATGTAGATACAGTATTTTAAAGATATTCAGGAAGAGCTTGCGTCTTTTCTTACCTATAAATGCTGTTACAATGTTACAAAACCACCAAAGGCCAACAACACAAAGGACTCTCGGGTAAGACTTTACTTAAAACATGCACCAAAATTCATGAAAATCTGTGAAAAGATGGATTCAGTTTGGGTTTTCGACCAAGTGTTGGTTTCAGCCAGAAAGTTTCATTTTGGTGCATATCTGATAAGTTCATCACGCATTACAGATGCATGCTTTAAGTTAAGCGTTACAGGCACTTCCACAGTTGTCACAATACTAGAATTTCAAACTCGATACGACATCCAGGAAAGTACTCCATACTATTTTCAATACTGGGGGGGATTGCGAGAAGTTAGGACCTTAAACTTGTCTCACTTCAAATTTTGCATTTTACATTTTCGACCAAAACTGGATGGGAAGGTTCTCCGCCAGCAGCACTTTCCATGTCACACTAATTCTATGTTATGTCTTTTATGGAGGAGGCGAACTAGGTACAGTTGGTATGGAAACTGTTGCAGATGAGTATCTAATTTAATACTAATGTTTTAAGGTAAAGGTATTTTATTGGTCACATATACACAATGTACCAATAGACCTACGTACATGTTTTGATGGTGGGGGAAACCAGAGCGCATGGATCGAGCCGGGAATCTAACCCAGGACCTTATTGCTTTGAGGCGACAGTGCTGACCACTATTCCACCGTGCCACCCAGCTAGTATTGTGCCATCCATTTAGTATTGAGTAGCATCTGAGAATCGATTTTCTGACAACCCTGACTTGTACTGTGTGTTGCAGCAGTACACGGTGCAACAGTTTAAAGAAGGAAAAGATTGTGGATGATTATGTGTGCACTGGGGTGTCTGTACATCATATGCATGTCGACATGTCTGTATACGTGTACAGGGAGCAGGATGTTTATTGACAGCGGCAGTGATGGGATGTAAAAGCTGTGCATTTTAGACTGCACAAATCAAGTCTGATATGAATGATTTTGGTGCTAAAAAGATTACACACAGCACTAAAGGTGTGTTCAGTGTGTTTGAGGTGATGAAAGCCACAAGGTTACAATCAAAGTCAACATAAAGACGGGATTACACATGATGTCACTTCAGGCCACGCGAATCACACGATACGCCCGATGAGAATCACAGGATGTGGCGTCCATCGCCTCCATCTCCTCATCGCTCAAAGTTCAAAACATTGAACCTTTTTTCGGGGGACGTTGCGTGACGCTGCGCTGTGACAGCCAATCAGTGTTGAGATTCTCCCAACATTGACGACATCCCAATGGCACGAACGTTGCTGGAATTTGCCAGATGGACATTGAATCAGATGTAGCGGTTAAAACAACTGTTGCTGAGTGTGAATATAACAGATCTCCTAAAACATTTTATACACCACAGGATTATGTTATGAGCGCGGACATGGCGTTGTTACGTTTTTCAACATTTCCGGGACTTCAACAACTGATATAGTACAGAAATGATGATTAAATTGGCTGTGTGCTCTGTTAAAGACAGAAAGTGGCCAGCCCCCCCCCCCTCTGAATGAGCTGATGTAAGCAGACAGTGCACATCTCGCAAATGATGTGATTTAAGGGACTGAAGCAAAAACATGATGCAATTATGATCAAGGGACAAGATACTGTTGTTTCTTGCGATAGTTTCGCCTTCAATGCTTTCTGTCTGAATACACCTTAATGCATGTAACTTGTGCTTGAAGTAGACGAAGATGCATAATGCACGCACACACACACACACACACACACTGCCTGGCTTGCTGCTTCAGCAGCTTGAAGGCAGGAGGGGCCAGCCCTGAAATCTGTGCTATGAATGTAAAGACAGAATTCAGCCAATTAAACTGCAATTACCGCGCTGTTGTCAGAAATATGATACTCTCTCTTCTTTCCTCAGTCCTCTTCCTCTCTCTCCCTCGCTCCTCTTTTTCTTTCTGTTTCCTTTCCTTTTTAGACTGTGCCCTCTGAAGCCTCTTTTTCTGTCAACCCTTCCCTCCCTGCACCTTCTATTCTTTTCAACGATTTGCTCCTCTCCCCGTTAGCATCTCCTTTTCCCCGCTCTCACTCATTAAAACAGTTCCCCAGTCTTCTCCCAGGAGAGAGGAGGAGGATAAAAATAGCTCTTCTTCAGCTTGTGCTCACTGGTTCTGTCTTTCCAGTCTGCGTTCCATACATCAAATAACTACATTTCTCCATAATAACCACCGTTTCTTCTTCCTCTCCCTTTGTTCCTCACTGACTCTCAGTCTCTTTTCCTTCGCTCCGTGGCCCCTCACCCAACCACCCTCAAATCTGCCTCTTCAAAGTCAGTTTGCAGCTCTGCGTCTCTAGCAGCAATGGAGTTGTTGAAACACCCAAAGAGGCTGTTATCATAAAGTTGCACACAATCCGGCACCGTTGTGATGGAGAACAAGCTGCTTTGTTGTTGATACAACTGATGTGTGCGCTAAGAATAGGATCAGCATGATGTGAAAATGTACATTTTTTTTGGCGTCTCAACTGCTGCTCTGAAACTGTGCATTTGGTAATTAGGTAGCATTTAAAATGTTGGCAAGCTGATTCCACAATCTGCTTTAAAGAAAAGAAAGAAGAACCCCAGGCGAGACGAGAGTGTCATCTACAGCGGAGATGTCGACAGTGAAATTATCTGGAAAAACTGTTTATGTTCGCTGGTCGACAACTTCAGTTGACAAATGGATTTCGCTCAGCATCTTTCTTCGCTCACACACACACACACACACACACACACACACACACACACCACCATTGGGCATACAAGAAATGAAACAGAGGTCAAACAGATGACTAAGCAGCAACTAAACATGTCACCATTGTGGTGCACATTAAAGTGAACAGATATCTTCTCTGCAGAGATACATTTTGGGAACATAGCTGTGCTGGAGAGGAGGCAGAAAATTAACGAGCCCAGATAGCAGAAAAAAAACCCTATCATACATACACACACACACACACACACACATACACACACACTGGAAGAGCAAATGGCCATCTGGCTGTTATGAAAGTAAAGCTTTTTATGCTGTTTTTCTCATTAGTTCAATTTTTTTTGTTAACGCCACAGTGATAGGATAAAAGAGGCGAGAGGGGAAAGGATGAGAAAGAGGAACGACAGACAAAGCAGAGAGGGATGGAAAGGGAGAAAAGATGGAGAAACGTGGAGAGGATGAAGTCATACAGAGAGAGAAAGTACCAGTGCACACACACCCTGCCAGAGGGTATAAACAAACTGCTCACTGGCTCGGCTACACAGGAAACTAAACTTTCCCTTTTGAAAACACTTTACTGTCCCAACATGCTAAAAATACGGCTCAATGCGGCAGCAGCTCAAACTGCACCCAGACAGGGCTCCATGTTTAACTCTATACAAAAGGCTTTAGTGACAGGAAATCTTGTGTTTTTGTTGAAACACAATCATCCGTCTGAAAACCTACGCAAGGAGGCCAAAGTATCTCAGAAACAAGTTGTTTGTTCGATTCACTGCTTGTGAATTATTGCACTTGGGAGCCAAAGTGCCGACGCAAACTGTATGAAAACAAAACTGAACGGGAAAAACATTCAGTGCATACTCAGCCAAGGCTGTGCAATCCTTGAATGCACTGAATGTTCAGCTGGGCAAAAATAGCCAAAAAAGGCACTTTCAGCGTTCAGCCGAATGAGTTAAAAGGCTGAATATAATTTTTACAGAGCAAGGTTTCGGTGTTTTTGTTTGTTTTGTTGTTGTTGTTGTTTTTTTTAAATGACGGGATTAAACACCAACCAGTATAGAGGGGAGGGGCGGGCACAATCAAGGTAAAATCCGGCATGTCAGATAACGTCACTAACCTCAGCAGAGGATCAGCTTGTTACAGCCGAGGCTAGTCGAGCACGAGAACAAGACGGCAGCAGCAGAAGCAGTAGGAAAAAAAAGTTCCTCCCAACATTAGTCCCAGCACACCCACTTCATCTGCTGTAGCTTATTCTATAACCTTTAAAAATGATGACAAGTGACGTTTTGACGAAAGCGACCGCCTGACACGTCACGAATCTCCTGATCAACCAGCAGGAAAATTTGTTTGCAATTGCTGAGTTTAAACCAGTGGGAGGCGGCTGCAATGCATGTATGTTAAAATTCAATTAATTTGCACTAAAATGTCAAGATTTAGACCTTAATCAATCAAAAACACTGCTACATACTTATTAGCATCGGGGTTTTTTTGCTGAAAAAAGGGGTTTAGGAGTTTAGACACACTTCAATGTGAAAAAAAATGTAGGGAAAAATAATTGGAAAACGCTTTTTCTTTTGCACAATGGTGACAAATGATAATGCAGATCAGTCTGATGATGTAGTGTAGCTTATAGGACTTCAATCATCAGCCCTTTGGTGTCTTGAGGGAGCTGGAGCAGACACTCGGACTGTGTCCTTGTGGAAACATAGGAGGAAAGAGCGAGGAAAACAGAACTGAAGCAGATATAAACTGCTGTCCACTGCGTGTTTTGGGAAACTAATCTATTTCTTGATTTATGCAAAGACTAATTAGCTTTGAATCTGAATATGGTGTGTTACAATGTTAGCTTATTTCAAAGGATCGCCTTATTCACACTTTTGCTGGGGCTGAACGACAGCCTGTCTTTGGATTCCTAAATTTCAGGACACATCGTCAGTAGTGGACCCCGGGATGAGCAGATTTTTCGGTCATTACCACCGCACACTTTCATCTGAGGGAGGCCAGTTGATCAGTCCTCAGTGCGTGTCCAATAGCCAGTCGGATAGCTCTGTGCAATGTACAGTTTTAAGAGAAAACTTTAAAGTGAAAAGTTATAAAGTTTTTATCTATTTTGGATAGTTAAAGTTCATAGCCTTGTAAGATAGAAGCTTTGGAGTAATTTCCATCCACCCTTCGACTCCGGGAAATACTTTTTTGGTCCAGTTTTACTTCCAATATTAGCTCCCTGAGTCATGATGATCAATATTTCAACTAATTTCACTTTAGCGAAGTGAAACATCTGCTGATAGCCCCTGACATACATTGTTGGTACAGTCAGTTGATAGCCACTTTTGTTATATTGTCAAGATATTATTCACATACCTTAAATGAAGTAGGATCATTTCCAGGTCATAAAACTTTTTTTGCAGAGTAATCTGTTGAGACTGCAGGTTCCTGTGTTCCATACAAGCTCAACCCCAGGAAATGCTGTTTCACATGCAGACTTATTTCTCACATAAGCTCCCTTATTCATGGTGTTCAGCACTGTACAGCTGATTTTGTCCAATATGTTTAATAGTTTTAACTTCTAAATTATATATATATATATATATATATATATCTTTTGAATGCCCAGAAAATTTCCTGTTCATTGGTATATAATACATCTGGCTGTAAGGAGTTTCTCCAAGCAAAAAAAACAATGTTGATTGTAAGAAGGGGGTGTGGCCTAGCTAACAGTGTTTTTAATTTAGGAAGGTTTGCTGCCTAATGTTTTTCTATTGGAAGTTTATTCTTGGCTTTCATATATATCATGATGGTCACTTTAGACACATAAGGTGATATAATACAATCTTCTGATGATATTAATAAAATATATGAGGACTGAACAACACTTTTGTTTACTTTTAAGGGTTAGGGTAAATCTCCAGAGCACACTCACCATCTTTGTCAGCTCTTCTGAATATCTGTGAACAGAAAACAAGGAAGAGTAGTTAATGACAACCACAGAGAGCTAATAGGAAGAATGTATAATCATTTAGAAATAAAATTAGAGGGAGCACAGCTCAAACACACGTTCACACTAAAACCCGTATTTGTTACATCTTAGTGACAAACAGCTTGATGGGATCAACAGACTAAATACATTTACACCTGTAAAAACTTAAACCCAGACACTTCCAACACTTTTCAAAGCCAGCAAAGTCCACGCAGACACTAAAATCTCACGCGAACACATAAACAAAGTGTGTGGTGTGTGATAAGACTTGTTCGGAGCCACGGGACTGAAAAGATTAATAACGTGACAAAGGCTAAAAACTCACAAACACTCCACACAACACACACTCACACTGAAAAGTCACTGACTGGTGATTGCTTGCTGCGTGCGTGTGTGTGTGTGTGTGTGTGTGTGTACCATGTTGTATGCATATACAAACACACACAATTCTGGGAGCTAATTTACAGCTTCGGTGGAAGCCTCCGTCTCTGTGGAATAGAAAGAAGCAGGTTTGGCACTTTCATCAGTGTTTCAGAGTGTGATATAAACTGTTCACAGTGACAACAACTGCCAGAAAACAGCACGATGACAGAGACGAGGTGGAAGACACGGCGAGGAGGATGGGAAGGATAAAACAAACATTCGGTGAGAAAGTAGGAAGGAGAATTCTTCTCGTCTTCTGAGAAAACTTGTCGCCATTGAACTGTTGTAGCAGTAACTGTTCTTGTGAAGGACAAAACTGACAACTTTAATTGACGTTTTTCTAACCTTCTGGGAGCACAGCAGAATTTTTTTTTTGTTGAAGCATCTCTTTAACTTTTCACTGTTAAACAGACACACTGTGGAAGTCTGTGAAGTGCACAGATTTCCTACCATCACACTTGAGAACGAAACTGAAGCAAAGCTAATAGGAACTCTCAGTAAGAGTATCTCTGAAGCCCGACTCTATAATGCATTATAACACATTATGAACACATGTGAAACATTATATCTCCATAATGAACACATTTATAATGCATTATATGTAGTAATGGTTAGGGTTAACCCTAACCTTGCTTATATAACTATGATTATAGAGCACTATAGGCGCATTATAACACATTATTAGTGTGTTCATAATGCATTATAGATGGATGCTTTAAGTGTTACTGAACTCTCACCTAAGGATGCATAAAACCGTCAGAAAAAAAAAAAGCCTTATGGCTTCACACAGACAGGAATGTGAGCAGTAATGTCATGTTGAAGAATTATTTGATCATTTTTACATTGTGCAAAAGCTGAATCAATTAATTATCTAGCTAATCAAGAGAAAATCATTTATCAATTACCTGAATGACAACTGATTCAGTGTTTCATTCGGAGATGTTACAATTCCATTTCTTTATTCCTGACACCAATTCCGCTTCCAAAACTTGGGTTGCAGCCGATTGCGATTCCTGATCTGATGCCAGCACGTAAAAATAACGATTCCGTTAAAGCGTGAGGTGTAGACTAATTATACTTTAGTAAAATAAAAAGATTCAAGTAGAGCTCTACAAACCAGTCATGCAACATCAGCTTAAAAAATAATAATAAAAAATATCTGAGAAATGTGATTGACTTTCAATTATAATGTGAAGACAAAACAGTAACTGGCCTTCAGATTAATAGATAATGAAAACAATCATCAGCTGCAGCCCTCATTTTAAGACACTGTAGGGGGACAAAGAAGTACATAAACTAATCTTAAGAGCCTTTGCTTGATTGCTTGTAAAACTGTGAGTATGTGGTGCGTTCAGGCAGCGACAGCAGCCATCTGAACAGGTCAAAGTGGGAATCATTAACTGCAGAGATGCACAACGCACAGAATGACAAGCTGCTCTGCATTGTTCTGCTCTCCGGCTGCACCC
>JAQLOL010000023.1:5403867-5414259 GCA_029783665.1 Naso thynnoides
CACACACACACACACATTTGTATTGCTATACTTGTGTGGACACTCATTGACACAACGCACTTTGTGACCCTTTACCCTGGCCATCAAAACTAAACGCCTGTCCCTTACTAGGGCTGCAACTAACGATTATTTTCATTACCAATCAATCTGTCAGTTACTTTTACGATTGACTGATTATTTGTTTGATTGATAAAATGTCAAAAAAGTGTGAAAAATGCTTATCTCAATTTTTCCAGAGCCCAATATGACGTCTTCAAGTCGCCTCTTTTGTCCAAACAAGAGCCCAAAACACAATGACTCCTAATTATCACAAATGACACAAAAAAGCAGCAAATCCTCACATTTAAGAGGCTAAACTGGAAATTCTTCTTGCTTTTTTATTTAAAAAAATGAATGAAACGATTAATCGATTATCAAAATAGCTGGCGATTAATTTTCTATAATTGATTATTTGATTAATAGTTGCAGCTCTGACCCTTACCCCTTACCCTAACCTTTACTTAATTCTAACCCTAAAACCACTTAACCCTCAAAAAGTCTGGCAACATAGTGAGGACCAGCCAATATGTCCTCACTGTCCAAAACTGACCTCACTCGGCTGTTTAAAAACTCGTGTTGGTCCTCACTGAGGTTCAAGTACAAGAACACGCTCACACACACACACACTCAATTAGTTTAGTAGGGTAGTAGGATATCAGCCCTCTGGTCTGATCGTAATTAGTTTTTCTTTATCAGTCTGCAGGCACTTAACTAATTTTTGCTGTTTTATATCGTGTTGAAGCGGAAAAGCAACATCAGCTGATCTCCAGAGAAAACACTTTAGGGGGGCGGTGATGAAAAAAAAAAAAAATGACCCAAGTATTGATTGAGCTGACCTAAATCTACATGGCGCTGCGTAATTGCCACTTCCGAGACTGAAAGTCTCTTTATGCGGGCTGCTCTCTGATTTATGCTTGTGAGATGTTTTCATTCATGCATCAGTAACGTGAAGGTCTACACACTTTAATGATGCTGCTTTTTTTTTTTTTACTACGAGTGTGGCTGCTGAGCGGCGAGGTGCGTCAGTGCGCGTCTCGAAACAGCCCAACAGAAGTGACGCTTTTCGGCACCGACCTGCTGTTACACACACTTCGGAACTGATGGTAAAGACGCAACTCGGGGCAAGCCTGACTGGAGGTTGCGGAAAAATTAGAGTAAATTTTTTCACAAAAATCGAAGTTTGTCCGGTTACCGAGGCAGGTTCCCGGTTGAATCTTGCGCAGAACACGTCTCTGCAACCTGGAAACCAAGCGGCCACATTTCCTGCCTGAGCTACAAGCTCAAACAGTCATTTGCGAGATCAGTGCGGTGCGTAAGTGCGCACCGTGCCGGTCCGTACGCACCGCTCACTGGATGTCTCCATCATGCACAGCGTCCCACCCACCCTGCGAGGCGGACCGTACTCACATCCAAAATAACGGAGATGCCTCTCCGCGGTTCCGGGGCGAAGAACTGCTCCTGAGCCACGGCCACCTCCTCTTTGCTGGAGGCGTACTCCCGGCTCGAGATGTTCTTGTTGTCGCTCATTTTGGTGACGATCCAGCGGACGAGCCCGTCGATTCCACCGGGCTGGACGCCGCTGTTTCCGGACTGCGCTGCCGTCGCGGACTCGCTGTCCTGACCGGCTACGGGTTTCGGCTGCTCGCGGCTGTCTTGGGCTCGAAGTTTGGCTTGTTCTTTGTTCAGCAGTTTGTGGACTCCGTCCCTACAGTAGCGCGCTGCCTGCTCACACATCCTTTTGCTGCGGAGCGCTCATGCTGCGCTCTATGGGGGAGAGAGAGAAGCCCCCGGCCCCCACCTCCCCTGTTACATCACAGCACCCAACCCAAAAACACACCCACCCATCCTACATACCGCTAACATGATCTATAACGAAAAATGGTCGTCATATTCTTATGGAGACCGACCTTTGCGAGATTTGGAGAGTTTATAGTGACTTTGCTGCACTTCTTATCGTTTCCACCGTCTCACATTTTGCATGACAACACTGCATCTTATTACAATTCTACAACAATTCTACATACTGTAACATAATTTGACCGTTAGTGCATAGATAAAAGTGTTGTGAGCATGCAGGTAATACCCATCTCTGTGGTAATGAAGCAGCAGAGCAGTGAGGACAGTCTGGAATAAAGTAGCAGCACCTCCTCCGGGCTTGTTGTCCCACAGTAATGCAGGCTGGGGAGAGGAGTGTAAAACAAGGGATTACAGTGGATTGTCTGTCCTTTAATGTCTTATGCAATATTTCCCTTTCTTTTCTTAAACAGTCACAGCAGAGGGTGTCAGCCTCAGTCTTATGTGGCTCACTTTGTCCCAGTGGGAAGATCAGAGGATTTTCTTCTGGAGAATCTCCTAAACTGCCAGTTCAGCTTCTCATTACAGGTTTGTGTGTGTGTGTGTGTGTGTGTGAGAGAGAGAGAAAGAGAGAGTGAGAGAGAGATGTGATTTAACATTTGGTAATGAGCGTGTCCTGCAGCTCTGCCCTTACAGCTGAACATAGTGTGTTGCCCAGCTAACAGCACAGAGGTTATTTTGGACAATTAACTCCTGTTGGAAAGTTGACACTTTAACACACAGGTTAAAAGAATGACCACAATGCACAACAAGTCACGTAAACGTTGCATCCTCCTCCATCGGTGGAGCACTGGAATGACACACTCACTGGACATGACTGCCCCCATGTGGACACAAGCTTGCACTGACTGCCCTTGGCAGGTTTTGTCCGCAGGATTTATTCACTAACATATTTCAACAACACATTTGTGACAAATGATTACACAGTACACGTTAAGTAATTCTGCCTCATGTGTTTGGCTTTAACATAACAGTTAGGCATTCCATAAATAACTTGCAACACGTGCAACCGAAGCATCTTTAAAATAAGGAGCACAATTTATTTTGGCATTTAGTGTTTGTTCTTGTGTGTGTCTCTCTCTAAGACGACGCGGGGCGGAATCCCTTCAGGTAGTAAACCCAGGAGCAAGGTTTGCTGTGGCCTTCAGAGCGCTGGCTGGAGATGACCAGATTGCCAAACCACGGCCCTGCAGAGCCTCCCGGAGGAGCCTCGAAGGATATCACGATGTTTTGGGTCTTTTTGGGGAGGACCGACTCCACCCCTTTGACGGTAAAATAGGGTTTGTCAACCTGTGAGCGGGTAAAAGAGACTTAGGTCAAATGAATGAAGGATGTTGTACAAAGTGAAGCAAGTTAGTCGAAGCAGGTTGTGTGGGTAATCACGGTCTAATCCTAAAAATATAAAAGCCAGACTGCAGTAATCTTTCCTGGAACCGTTCCAGTCTGCATTTAAAGCCTCTTGCTAGTTGGCAGCGCACTCTCTGGAAATGTTTGAAAGAAAATGGTTTTCTCTGATTCCAAGAAATGTTTGTAAAGCTTTCTGCACACTGGCTATATTGAATTTTTTACAAATCACTCCCAATTCTCTGCAACACTAATGGTATTCCCAAAGTTTCACATTTTCAGCTTTTGAGCCACTCTTAAATCTTAAGTCATTCACCTGAAAAGAGAAAGTGGCGGTCTGCAGGAATACATTCTTGAAGGGGATAATGACATGGCGACCAGCCCTGATGCTGAACGGGCCTTGAGCTTTGGGAGGGTGGCAGATCCCGTGCAGAGGGAAGATGTATTCGCCACCGGCTCCGGAGGACAGGCTGAGCTGGCCTCTCACTTCCCCAAGCTGATGAGGCTCAAAGCAAACCTCCACGCTGACTTCTGACCCCTCCTGGAAACCTTGCGAAGCACCAACACTCTTTTCCACAGCGAAGTCTGAGCAATCGGTCTGCAGGGGAGAGAAGGCAAGAATGGGATCATGTTGTCGCAAATAAAATGAATCACCGTGACTACAGTACATAGATTTAAACAGGAATTGTTCTTTTTGAATGAAAATTGCAATCGTTACAACTAGGGATGTTATAATATCAGATTTTAACTACAAGATTACAATAGAGATACTATCACAATATTGATATGACTTGGCAAAATGCAGTTGTAACTGTAACTATAGAGAAGCATCAAAAAAGAAGTTCCACTGAATGAGTCTTTCCATTTTAAGTCAAACTGCAACAAGGTGCATAACAGCCACCTACTGTGACAAAGCAAGAACTGAAAGAAACAGAACTGATTAGGAATCGATGTATTGTCACAGCGCTGTCTCTGACTGGCTGTCAAGCTAAGGGGTGGGCTTACCTAGTGAACGCCAGTGTGAATTTCATAAGGAGGGGCTGAGTTGATGAATGATAGAGATCGGCTGCGAGACGTCGAGAGTGTAAGGAGTTCTGTTGCCGTATACATCGCAATTTCTTTTTTATGTAAGTGGGGCAAACTTCGAGGGATACTCCAGCATTTCTTTTTGTTTTGTTACTCGCCTCCCTCCTAAGACACCATTCTTTTGACTGTGCATGCAGTAACAAGGAAGAGATGGGCAGAGCTCGGCCACTGCTAATTAGCTCAAATACTGGTAGTCAACAGGTGGCGTTAGCCTTCATCTGCCCACAGTCATCAGATAAATTTTCCAACAGCTCTAAACGGTCCCGTGTGTTTGTTGTGACTTGTTTATTTACCACGTTATGTTACTTTTAGACTCAGATTAGCACTTTATGTCATCTTAGAATCACATACATAATGAAAGCACACTGCAGAGTTGTGGGAAAGTCTAATGACTGTAGGTGGAGGCAGGCTAGTACTTCCTATCGACCACCAGTATTTGGGCTAAGCTAATTAGCGGTGGGTGAGCTCTGCCCGCCTTTTTCTAGTTATTGTACAAACAGTTGAAAGAATGTTATCTGTCTTCTTGTCTTGAACTCAAGAGTGAGGCAAATAACCAAACATTTAAAAAGTTGGCGTATCCCTTTAAGTATGCCCCATTTACATTGAAAAGAAATTCAGCAGCATACTAATGCCGAATGTTGTCCATCCCTTTAAAGTTGTCTTACCTGGCAGGAGTACTCAGTTTTGAAGCGGGAGTAGTTGGTGAACTTAACACAAGCGGAGTGGCTGCTGCCCAGATATGTGCTAAAGTGGACGGTTTTCTCTGGTGGCGGTGGCAGAGCAGTGAGAAGCAGGTCATAGTGGAAGTAACCCAGATCATCACTACACAGAGTCAGACGGGCCGTGGACTCGCCTGCATGCAGGGGCAGATACTTAAAGCTCAGAGAACTCTAAAAAGAGGAACACACACACACACACACACAAACATTATGAGAATCAGTTCAGGCTTGTTTGTGGGCACACAGCAGTTAGCGAAAAGTTGTACTCAGTATCCACCTTGGACTGTCCTGGCACAGTGTGCTGAGCAGGGACACTTATGTCGAGGCATTTACACTCAGAGGTGAGGCAGGTGGCTGTGGTCAGCGGGTTCTCCACCTGCACGGAGGCCGAGGCCGTCCGTCGAACAGCGGTCACCAGCTTGATGGTGGACAGGACTTCTGGAGGAGTGGCCTCAAAGTTGACGAGGTAGTATAAGTACTCACCGGACGTCACATTTTGAAACGTCACCTAAGGTAAAGAGTTCAGGTGCGATGTGAAGACAAAGCTACAAAATAAATCTACATTAGGTCACAGATGTGTGTGTGATCAGACCTTTGTGTTGAACTGCCCCTCTCTGTATGTAAAGAAAGACATCTTGTAGTCTCTCTTGGACAAAGCTGGGACATCGATATGTTCCTGACCCTTGAGGGACACTGTAGCATCTGGTTTATCCGGCTCTATCAGTACACGGAACCTGAGCACACAGACACACTCATGACTCCCTGAATGACTCTATACATACTAGGTATTAAAAAAATTCAGCATGCACATAATGTTTTTGAAGTTTTTTTTCCCCTTAAATTTAGCAGCAAGACACTTTCCACGTGGGCTAAGGAAAATGTTTAAAAAACAAATCTGCCTGCAGGCTAACATTTGCATCTCACAAGTTTTAAAATGATCACATAGACACTGTTACATTGTGTTGTGATATTGGCTATTTCATCAGTTTTTGAGCTTTTCTACGGTGTTTTTCTAAACCGCACAGATCGGTAGAGAGACTCCCACTAAAGGCTCCTATTCTTCCCAAAGTGTAGTGATAACAAAAAAGCAGTACATTTCGTGTCTCCAAGGTTACTATCCGTCTGGTCGGAACGTTCCTTGTATTTAATATTCCATAGTTTTCAATAATGAGGGGTTTTTGGTAGCTTGGTAAACCAAAGCCGTAGGCCCCTGCCATGATGGAACTACTGCGAACAAGTTTTTGACTTCTACATCATCGAACTTAACCACCTAGTCACCGACTGGTCCAGCTAAAAATTTGTCTCTGCAGTTCTAAAGACAGGCCTCATTACTAGACCGATTCTTCACGAAAACTGAGCTGGGTGGAGGGAGGGTGTAGCCAGGCTACGCCTCCATCACAGAGGTATGCAACCTTGGTGAGTCTATTTCAATATTTGCTGAACACACCGACAAATAGACTTTACGCCAAATACTGAATCCTGTGACAAAATCACTTTTAAAATCACATTTAATATGGTCGGGATACTGTTGGCTTTTTAGGGTGTGTGTGTTGGTGCGTTATACCGCTGAGGCTTGGAGAGCCAGTTTTTCACAGGAAGCAACTGTGTGTGATGAGTCTTGGCAGGCAGTTTATGCACAACATTGTCCTCGGCCTTGGGCGGCTCAGCAGTTCCCTGCAGCGAGAACAAGGTGCCTGTCCCATCAGGGAAGGAGAAAAACACCGATCCCTGTGGAAATACAGAGGAGAGATTTAACAAGTTCATGTCTGAGATTTAGCAAACGTCCCAGGCAACACCTTACTCTGTTTTGTTTCGTTGTGTCACAAAGATAAAATACACTAAATATGCACGAAGGAGCCTGTTAGGTGACGGTTTCTCTACCAGGTGCTTCTCTTCGTCAGCAGTCATAGTCAGTGGTCGGTAGGTAATCTCATACATCTTGTTTTGGAGGGATTCGAAGGTCACGGAGGTCGCAGCATTCCACTCCTTGCCCTCTATGACGGGTCTGATGCTGCAGCGCTGGTTTATGGGGTTGGACACAGGCAGGGTCTGGGTGTCTGAGCCACGCACCGGACAAACAAACTTCACCACCTGGGGACAAGAAATGAGAGGGAGGTGAGAACTCCTCAACTCATTTATCAGGAAAAATAGATCCACTCTCTACAGCCCTCTGTCAGTCATTAGAGGCTAATCAGCTAATTGAAAACGGCTGAAAATTTTTCCAAATTCTCACTGTTCTTTAAATCTGTCAACACTCAACTTCTGTTCCAAAATGAGAGCTGAGTCAATGTATACATTATCTAATGCTGGCATTTAACCATCCCCTTAATGAGAGGCTACACTACTGACAAGGCAGCTTTTAGCTTTTATGCTGACTGGAGAAGCCTCAGAATCGATGTCCACAAACCTTTTCTGTCTCTTTTAACTTTCTCACATTTCTTTGCAAAACCTGGTTCATAAATCAAATGTGAGGATTCATATGGGTGGTCAATCCAACCTCTCAGTCCTTACCTTCGTAACTGGCAGTACTTGTATTGGAAATTTTATTATTATACAACAGTTAGTTCCTACCAAGTAATTTGATTGGACAAGAGGCACTGCGTGAGTGCTGATATGAGTACAACAGCACTGGGACTTTTAACTTTATGTTTTACCAAAGAGAGTCAATTATTAACACAAGATCCCCCACTGGAGGCTGTGCCAATGGTGTGAAATGGTATATACGCTTCCTGTCTCCCAAGTGGGTGGAGTCACGTCTCCCATGGAGACAGTTAGGAACCACCATCCCTCCGCCTCTTCTTGAAGTGTTATAACGTCGTGTGAATGGATTGAAAAAGATGGATTTTTGCGTTGCATGATATTTGTTTAATGTAAGTTTCAGCTTTTAATTCATGGTTTCACCTATACGACCATTTAAATGTCCGTTTATGCCCAAATCTCGCCAGGATGTGTTGCTGAGACGGAGACAGGTCTCGAACAAAGTTAATTCTCTCCTGATTTGTGTGTCTGAAAAATGACATTTTTGTGTCAGAATGTTCAGAAGATATGTGTCTTGTGAAAAATGGGTCCAATATTTATCTTGGTGATGATGGAGCCAAAGAATTGGTCATAATAAGAATAAATGGACTCAAGGCTGCTTCCTGTCTCCTAAAGGGACGGGGCCGTGGGGAAACCCATGTGACACTGATACAGGGAAAGAACGGTCAGTGAGAGATGAGAACCTCCTCAAAGGTGGAAACTTTATAAAAGGTCCTACCACGATCCCATGAAGGTTCTCCTGTGACGACAAGCCAAAGAACCCGACAATTATCCACATGACACTTTAATTTCTGACAGTGTTTGTTCTACTCAGCTTTGAGGTTAGAACTTCCACCCAGTTTGTAATCCCATCAGCCACCCTCACCTTCAAAGCTTGCAGAAGAACCCTTTGGTGACCGTGATAACGCCCCCCCCAAACAATGCATAAAACACTAATTGCCCTCACGGCGTCAGTGTTTTTTGTTTGTTTGTTTTGGGGTTTTTGTGGTCCACTCTGGGCTACTGTAGAAACGTTATATTTCATTTCAATTGTCCCCCTAAGTCCTGACCTGTTCCAGTAGTTTGTCAAACACAGGACACAAGTTAGTGGTGTCAGTGTAAAAACAGTTCAATAAAAACAACAACAAAGTGATGGTAACAAACTGCAGGAGGGGCTGTGGTTCACCAGCAGGTGTGTTTATGTCTCTGAAAACTTGTGATAAAAACAAACTTTGGGGTCAATACTTTTTATATAAATATTAATACGAAATGAGCAGCTCTACAGAGTCAACGCATCGATCAGCTTCATGCCTCGATGAAAGAGCGGAGCTACCTCTCATCAAGTGTAAACATGGTTCTTATCCGCCTCTCGACCTTTCTCATTCCTCCATCAAACGTAAGAGAAACAGCAGCTTTCTTGTCTGTTTCACTTGACTCGGTCCTGAAAAAACATAAACTACTGCTGATGGTCTGACCAAAAGTCACTCTCACAACATCACTCTTAAACTAGATCAACAGCCATTAGTGATATATACTTTTTTTTTGGTCTTACGACACGATTAATCATTTTACAAATATGCTCCCACATTCAAAAGTTTGTAACACTAACTCTGATTACCAAGAAGAAGAAGAAATAAAAACACCCGAGGTCTGGATTTTCTCTGGAACTCTCAGGAAGACAAAAACAGACACTCGGCTGCTTTAATTCCCTTTCATCTCCTTTCTCTTTGCCTCTCGGAGCATTTCGACCTTGAGCTCCTCTGAGTGAAGAAATAACATCGGCACAGAGGTCTTTTGTCATGTTGCGACCACAGCCGCATACCCATCAGCCCTCAGCGGGACGCGTGCATCTCCTTCAGCCTCAACCAGTTTCATCCCGACATGGATGTGTGACGCTGTGATTAAGACAAGTGTCACTGAAGTGGAATAATGTTATATATGATATGCTTGCCTCTTCCTCTGCCTGGAGGATGTGGATCATGTTTTACATTCTTGTTCCATTTCATTAGACTGTTTACAGGTACGCTGCAGCACTGAAGGGGCCCAACCCCCATTTGGGAGCCTCAGCTCATCTGCAGTCATGCAATTAATCAGATAACATCTGACAGCTGCATTTAATGAAACACATCCACTGAAACCAGCAGGCCGCATTTTTCTCCGTTCAAAATATGGTAAAGCTAAAAGTGACTGTCAAATGAAAAGAGAAATGATCAGGAAAGATGAAAAAGAAATGACAAACCAAAACAAATAACAGCTGAGAAGACAGCGCTTGACTGATGTGAGACTGATGCTGTCGTGTTTAATTATGTAAAATAATCTGTGCTGGAATCAAGAGACTGCAACAATCATCACTTCAGCAAAATATTCCAACATGCCAAGCCTGACTCTCTGTAATGCAGCTACGCAGTCAATGAAACGTCCTTGAAAATGTGACATTTGTTGAAAATGTCCCAGAAAACAGAAAGGTGAAGTACGATCAGGCCAGTGTATGTTGAAGCTGAAAATATATTCTACTTGTGTTCGGGGGCAAGCTGCTGCATGTGTAGCGTTGATAGCAAGTGAACACAAGAGAGCAAATGAGCAAACTCAAGTTCGGCATTAAAGCCAAACATTTGGCAAATTATTTCTGATAAGATTCAAATTTTTCTCAAGAAGAAACATAAATTATTGAAACAAAAGATAATTACGTCTATTTTTTTATTTTGACTCTTAAAGTTGCACTTGATAACTTTTGCAAAAGAGCTAGCAAGCTAACGTTAGCTGTAGCATGACACTTGTTGGGAAGCAAATCTGCTGCAGCTGCTTTTGCGCCAGCTCGCGCTTTATTCCGTTT
>JAQLOL010000023.1:5426737-5452316 GCA_029783665.1 Naso thynnoides
CAATGTGCACATTGCTGACTAATTATTTATATCAAGCATTCTGCTGTTTTACTCAGTGTTTTGGTTATGTTAGGGTTGTACCTGAATCAGTGAGGCCCTCGAGCTGTGTTGAGTGGATAGAGTTGCAAATGTTGCCAGGAGCAGCTTGGAGGTTGAACACTCCATGTTCATCCAACATGTCAATCTGGACCTTAACAGCACAGAAAAGCTCGACTCAAAGAACCTTTATTGACAGAAACTCTCTGATCTTAGCAAACTTCATCTACCGTATTATGTTCATGGTCATGTCAGCATTGCAAACACAGGTGACTATGATTTATTTTGATTAAAGTGAGTAAAAAATGGCTTTGGTTTTGCTTAAAATTTAAAATGAAGGGCAAATGGATATGTCTCCTCTTACCTGAGCAGGAACATTTCCATCATTAAGCAGCACCAGAGGCAGAGTGTGTCTGCGCCCTAACAGTACCCGTCTGAACTGCAGCATCGGGCCTCCTTCAGTGTTCCTCAGTGCTGGACGCACCACACACACACTGGGAAGGTTGCCCTCTCCCGTTAGGTTGAACTCCAGCACCTTGGCTCTAGACGTGAGTGTTAATTTGGATCTGACAGAGAAAAGAGATGATGGAGCGGTCTGTGATGCAAAACAAAAAGTGATACTGTTCTTATACTGAACTCACATTAACAATAGTAATAAATGGACAAACCGGCGGCAAAGAGAACACTTAAAGGGTAATTAAACCCCTGGAGTTTTGGATGAAGTGCATCTTTCCTGCAACTCAAAAAATGCATCTAGAACGTGAAAAAAATGTATCAATCCGGCAGCGCGAGGAGGCGGGGCTTTACCGAGAGCAGACTGGCAGAATTGCGTAGTTTGAGTGTAGCGATTACAGTTAGATTTAGCTGTTAGCATTTTAGTTTTCACATGTGTCCACAGCTCATTTATTACGCAGCCGACTTTTCTCCACTGGAAACCCACCACCCCCACCCCACAGCGATGCGCTATTATCAAAGAGACAGTGAAACTAAACTCCAGTCGGTTATTCCTTCATTTCTTTAACACATCTGAGTTTGAGCGTGGAGTTAGCCTTTATCTCACTAATTTATGGTGGTGAGTGTGTGTGTGTGTTTGTTGGTGTGAGCGTGCATGTGTGCAACTGTTTCCTAGGTGATGTGTGAGAAAGAGTAACGTTCGAGTGACTGGGCATGTCCCCGTATCACAGTCTTCCAAATCATGAGCTGCTGTTTTTTTTCAGGGCTTGGTTTAGCGACAAAAGCAACCACCAGACACATCATGAATCTCCTAATCAACTAACAGGAAAACGCCTTTGCAATTGCCAGTTTTCAACCAGTAGAGGGCAGTCGCTATGCACATTTATGATGGAGTACGTAAACTTCAATTAATTTGTACTAAAATGTCAAGACACTACTAACACTACTAAATACTTTTTAGCATTGGTTTTCAGCTAAAAAAAGGTGGTTTAAGGGTGTAGTTACACTTTAAGCAGCATACTAGTTATTCACTCACATACCTGCTGTTATCCTCTACTGTGACCCCGAACACAGCACTGTACATCTGCATCGTCTGTGGCGTGAAGGTGACCACAGCGAACGAGTGTGACTGGCTGGGAATGTTCAGCGTTGTCGGAGTCACATCAAAAACTGGCGAGTTACAGGGCGTCTGTAAGAAAATGCAAAATACATTGGACCCGCTAACTGCTATCTACCACACTCAGTGCGGCAGATATGAATTTATTCCAAGTATCATCTGTCTTACTTTGGTGCCAGCATATCCGATGGCCAAGCTGAGCTCGCAGGGCACGTTGCTGTTGCTGGTGAGTTTGAAGCGTGCCTGAGCAGTTCGTCCGACCAGGACTTTGTTGAAAATGAACTTGTTCTCCTCCTGGACGTAAATGCCCTCTGCATCGCAAAACTGCTCGGAGGAGAGCTGACTGCTGCTGGGGCACAGGTGATGTTCCTCAAAGATGGAGGCCACGTCTAACGCTATGCCTGGGACGAACAAAAAAAGAGAGTCATCCTTTCATTCATTCATCTATCTGTCCATCCGCCCATCCATCCGTCCATCTCTCTCTCTCTGTCTCTGTTTACTTGACGAGAACAATTCACAGCTTCCTACCTGCACCACAGTTAGCCCAAAGCTAAGTCATGTCTTCATGTCTGTCTTTACCGTGTGTAAAAATGACAGCTTCAGTCAAAGGCAAAACATTTCTGATCACATACTTCCGTTCTTGACACAGACCTTCTGTTTATTTTACAAAATCAATACTTTTGTGATCAACAGGATGCCACTGGTCTTTCTGATGAAAGACTATCTTAGTGACCTCAGGACAGTTCCTGCATATGACACATATGGAACTGAGCCACAGTTTACAGGTTGGGTTTATTATCAGATACGGCAGATTTAGATCATACGAGTCTCACCTGGTTTGCAGACTTCAGCTCGCAGTCTGTACGGAATGCCGTCAGGGTGGTCTGAGGGGTCACGGTTGCTGATGTCGATGAGCAGGCCCTGGTTCCAGCTGCCCAGCTGTTTAGCAGCACAGCTCACTGTCACCACCTGCTGAGACCCTGGCTGCAGGCTCCCCATCCATGGAGACACTGAGAACACTCCCATGGTGAGGGGATTCTGGAGAGAAATATGGGATAACATAAAAAATAAAGCATGGATGACATGTTTCTTGTAATGTTTTGCCATTACCTTTTTTTTACAAAAGAAAAAGCAGTTAGCATTACACAAAAAAGACATCAGACTTGATGACAAGACAGGTGTCAGAATTTGTTTCCTTGATGAGGAATGTGTGTTCGTGTCACACAGCTGACCTGAATCCCTGCAGCTCTGCCTACATTGGAGAACTTTTTTACTAAATGTTTTGACAAGATGCAGTTTTAGAATTTTTCACAGCAGACATTTTGACTTCTGTTACTAAATCCCACTTGAAACAATGCCCTGATTCCTGCAATTATTAATTATTTACACGTGTTTGGTTGATGACAAAGCTGCTGTGAAAAAACACCACTCTGCAAAACGTGTTAAGATTAGATAATAACATTATGTTTAATTAATCCAAATCCAAAACTCATTTTGTCCAATTTGAAATTATTATTGGTGAATTTGTCCATTTTTTTTCCTTTTTTTTCATTTGGTCGAACTGTTCCTTTAGGCTACCTCATTAGTTACAAACTCTCTTGTTGTGCTTTAAATGTACTGCATTTACATCAAAAATAACTATATCAAGAATCTACAAGAACACACGATAGGAGCAAAAAATTGTCCCACTTTTTAATTAATTACCACTGCCACTACCACTCCCCCGATTTTCAGAAAGACAAAACAGAAACTGCACGAATCAATCGGCGCTATCATCGTCGTCATCTGCTCCCGCAGTCTCTCACCTGTCTGATTCTTGTGCCCTTCTGAACGGTCTCACTTCTCATCTCGCTACTGTTGCTACTGGCCCTCCCTGAATGGCTCTCTCGAAGCATCTTCGTATCTGGACTCCTGGAGCCAGCACACAAGGACACAAAACACAGATACATTCATTTTCAGGTAACTGATACTGGAGAAGGATGGTGACAAACTGTCAGCTTCTCATCAGGCCAGCAGGTGAGACCTCGGACAGTTCACAGCGTTAAAGGGCAACTAACCTTTTCTCTATATATCCGAATCAGGGATATTATGTGAAATCCGACAATATTTTTCCAATGTTCTCTGTGTCTCTGGGATGCAGCCTCAAAAATTTCTTGTTCTACCTGAAACCAGTGATGTCACTGTTTCATGGCTATTATCTCTCCTAAACCTTTTTAAGTCAACTGAAATTACAGCTGCCTGTCCTTGCAGCTTTGCAATAGATTCGTTAGTCGAGAAGCCTGAGAATTCTTCATATTCATTTAAATACTTTAGCAGAGCAGGTATGGATGATGAAGTTTGTGGATTACTGTGAGTAAACAATCATATTTGTGTCTTTATGTCTATCATCAATTATTTCACATATATCTTCTTCATTCTGCTCTTTAGCCTTCGTCATTTTCAAAAACATGACACAAAAAAACAACTAAAGGCTGATTTATGGCATTTAGGCTTGATGCGTCTAATAATGTGTTGCTGGGCAGAAATCAAAGTTGCACAATGTTTTCGATTCATGCTTTGGAACAAGGTTGTCTTTACGTTTTTTGGAGTTCTTGATAAGACATTTAAAGTTCTTCTTATGCCGTTTGTCCCCTGTTGAAATAAAACAAACTCTGTTTAATCAGTTTTGCAGTTTTTTTTTTCAGCATACCTTGAAGCAGAATACAAGTTAATGTCATTAGGCCATGACGTAAGAGCCTGACTGGTCAAAATCCCTCACATGTGGCTGGATCTCTCCCCTCTTTATGTAACGTTAAGTTTTTTAATGTTAAGGTTTTTTTTAAGGATTTTATAGTTTTTTAAACTTCCTGTTGATTTACGTTAATGGTTCTGTCATTGTTTTTAATCAACCTTCTTCATTATAAAAGCAGCACGTTCCCACCAGTCAGGGCAATAATAATTTGCAGGGATTGATAACATCATGATGCTTCAATGAAATTTCATTTGTAGGTACATTAAATTTAAATACAGAATATTTCACATAGGCAGATGTTGTCCAGCATCAAGTTGCTGAGAATCGCCTCACTGAGCTGCTATTTTACATTTCTTGACATTTTTTTAATTCAATTTTTAAATTTCAAAGCACAATTGGAAAAATATCCATTCCATCCCAGCTCAGTTTTGGGTATAAATGTTAGTTATAGGACACCATATCCATGGATTTGCGTTCTGTACTCCTACCCTGGACTTCCCGGTGGAGCAGCTTCTGTGATCATTTGGCTGATGGTGAAACTGGTCTCAAACACTCCAGTGTTCTCGACAGTGAAGCTCTGGCTTTTCTTGCAGCCGTAGACCAGTGGACCGAAGTTGATGTCACACACAGGTGTGATCTTGTACCTAATGAAAGGTCCACACATCAATTCAGTTTGTGCAGAATCTCACAGCTGATGAGACTGCGCGTTAAACATTCAGATAACTTTCGCATGACAAAACAAGTGGTATGAGCACAAATAAAGATTTCCACCAAACAGAATCTGAAGCTGGATATTGGCGAGGAGTTCAACAAACAATTAGTGCATAAAAAAAGAGAGTATGCATCAAAGCGTTAACCTGGAGAAGACAGACTTGACTGAAATTTTGATGGCTAAGTTGGCGACAGTCTCTCCTTTTTTCCCAAAGTTTGGTTCGATCACCTGCAGGGGAGAGAAAACAAATCTGAACTTGAGTGTGTTTTGTAGCACCCAGTGAATCAATTTACTGTTTGTGTGCTTTTAATAATCAAGTTGCTTTTCACTTTAAAAATCTGTTCAAGTTGTAATTAAAAAGGTACCTAAAAATCTTGAAAGATTCAAGATTTGTCTGCTTTCTTATAAAATGTACTAATCTCGAATCTCATTTCAGTAACTTTGTGAGGCAGGCTGTGCTGTCACACTAACAAACACTAAATGGAGAGAAAGCTGTCAGAGCACTCACAGGCTCAATGAGGTTGGGAGATTGTTTTTCCATAAAATCATGTCTTGTTGTTTCTTAAAGGAGATGCTTCTCTGTCTTTTCTCACCTATAAATGTTGTTACAATGTCGTACAGTCGTGTTAAACGATGCCTAAGTGTCACATAATGAGGTTCGTGCATTTGGAGGTGAGCCCTGCAGGCTGTTTCAGTCGGCTCCGCATGCTGTGCTTTACAGTGTTTTTTTTTTACAGTGTCTTGATGACTTCCTTATATGGGCATGACAGCTCCCCCGCTCTGCTCAGACACAGCTGCACTCTGCTCTCTGCTTCATGGATTACTGCCAGCACTTTGTTCAAGATGGCTCCCGATAAAGAGTTTTTTTCCGGTGAATGAAGGAAAATAACTTTTTTAAACTTTCCTAAAGGGGCGAGCACCAGACAGAAGTTGAAAGCATTCCTGTATCTTATGGATTTATTAGGTGTGGATTTATTTACTTCCTTAACATGAGCACATCAGCTGGATTGACAGCTAAACTGCTGCTAAAGGACTTGTAGGCTGTCATTAATGAGAGGTGTCATTTTATGGTTACGATGGAGTCAGGTCAGTCTTATGCACACGCCTTCACATAAAGTGGTACCGCAAATCCGTTTTAATTCCACCTAGAATACAGAAGCTGTGTCTCAGTTCAAGGGCTACGTCCTTTGAATACTGCAGCTGATAAAGGCTCCTCCTTCACACTCCTTCATCAGCCGCAACAGCCAAACCAAAGCCTCTGTTAAGTGAGACTGTCTCGCTTAACAACCATGACACCGCAGGTGAGTTATGTGCACGTACAGAAACAGCAAGAATTTTTTATTTTGTTATTTTCACACTTACATTTAGAGACGTACCCTCTAATTGCCACTACTTTGTCCATAACATTTGCTTAAGAAAAAAAGAGAAGATCGGTTGCAGCATGCAACGAATCTTAGGATATGTTAGGCTATGAAGGATCCACCAGTTGGATCCTTCACAACTGGGGATTTGTCTGCTGCATTTGCAGGAGGCCGGGAATTGGGACAGTCTTCATCACGCTGCTGTGATACAATCGGTCCACAAATACACCCTTAGGCGGCTGCAGCCGCTGAATTGAGACCAAGCTGATATATAGTAGCTGATCATAGACCGGTGTGTGGCTCAAACCTGGCAGGACAGGAGAGGCTGCTCTTTGATTGAGACTTCCTTATTGGCTCTGCAGAGGATCTGCACCGTCATGTACTTGTCTTTGGGCAGTAGAGTACCACTCTGCGGGAACACTTTAAAAAAGGAGGCCAAGTTTCTCTGGGTTGGGTCAGTCTGCTGAAATGTAAACCTTTGGGAGAGATGGAAAGGCAGTCAACAACTCGACAGCTCCATAATGAGATTAAGTTCATTATAAAGGCCGATTTATGCTTTGTCGCTAGACTCATTTGATAGGTGTCACCCGGCAACGACAATGAAATTTCAACAGGAAAATGTGTCACTCGACACTTTCATTTCATGTCGCATACCTAGAGAGTTTTGTTATGTAGCGGGCATTGTCATATGTTAACGTCGCCAGGGAGATAGTTTTAACTGAACTTCTTTGTTAATATTCTATAGAGTGCCTAAGTCACACCCCTTCTGGTGGATCCCATCCGACCTTAGTAGGAAAAAATATGAACAGTAGTCATTGGGGAGAGGAAATTATTTCTGGATCCTGTTGAGATGCGACTGGTGTTGTCGTCTTCATAATTACATGTTTTCACAAGCTAATGCATCGACCGTTCGACAACAAACAGACTTTCTTTACACGAAAAGTTATCTTTTAAATTGCCACCCATCTTATGTGAAATTCAGGGCACAAGCTAAACAGGATCAAAAACTAATCTGTCCCTCTCCATTGACTACCCTTCATATTTTTTCCAAATTAATGTCCCATGGCCTGGAAGTAAAGGGGCGTGACTTAGGCACTCTATTGTTCATGTCAAATATGGTCACCGTGGAGACGATGGAAACTTTCTACCAAAGCATAAATTCAAAACTTCATGATACAGCCAAGCGACATTTATAAAACGTCTTGCACGACGAAGAACAAATTGGCTCAAAATAATGGATAACTACGATTTATATAATACTGGTATTGGTATGCTGTTAAGTAAGAAAACAGAAGTTCAAACTCACTTGTAGGCTATTTCATATTTTCCCAGATTCTTCATGCGGAAAGACAATGTGGCCTCTTCAAAGACTTTGATGGTTCCAAAGTCCAGGAAATTACCTCCAACAGAAACAAAAATATGATATCATTTTTTATTGTCAAGGCATCAGAGCTTGGTGACTCCGTGATTAACACTGTGACCTCATAGCAAGAAGGTCCTGGGCTCAAATCTCAGTCAATGTTTCATTTGCTTTTATGAAGCCAAAAGACGCGCAAGTTGGAGAAGGGACAAATTACTTCAAGGGTCCACGTCCACATGGTGTTTTTTTTCAGGCAGCACTGCTGAGATGAAGCGCAGTTTGCAGAGAGAAAAAAATGCTGTACGTGCATCTTGTTGCCACGACAACAATATCCTGACAAGGGCCCCTGCATGATGGACGCTGCTCCGTTGCTTTTACTGTCTGTTTTTTTGTTTGAGATCTTTTTGTACTATGAGTGAGCATCAAACGGAGGATCTGTTACCTCATACCTTGTTTGGATAATGAGCTTAATAATGATAATGGAGCCGCAGTCACAGCTCCAGCCAACAGACACAGCGCAAGGAGGATGTGGATGCACGACATGAACAAACACAAACGCACAAACGGTCCCTCCTGTCTCTGTTATTAAAATTTTTTTGTAGCACATGTCGTACAGCTCCAGGTACACAGAGAACGCCAACACCAGCTTCTCCTCCATCTTTGAGTCCCGGCTGATCTACCGCTCATTGAAAAAATGAAACACAAAGATATACTGCTCGTTAAAAAGAGCGCTGCTGACATCATAGTGCTTTTCTAAAAAGTTGGGGGAAAAACGACGCTGGGCGCTGCGCTTTTTCCTCTGTGTGGCCGCCTGCTGCTGCAGACGCTCTCTCCTCACTTAGAACAACTGAGAAAGGACGCTGATGCTCAGAAAAAAAAAAACTATGTGGACACTGGCTCTTAGTCTTTACACAAAAATGTTTAAAGCTCTACTGGTTCCTACCTGATAAGATGTCCAGAGCTATTTCATAGGCCTCAGCAGTGACCTGTATGTTTTCGGTGTGGACGATGCCTAGAATCTTCTCCACATCGGACACCTGAGACAAAACACACAGCACATGCTGTACACACACACATTCACATGTCTGAAACACTCAGCGTTCATACTACTGATGAAGTTCATACTGTATTGTATATTCATTTTAGTAGGGCTGTAAGAAAAATCAATACATATCGATATCGCAATATTGTTTTTCTCAGTATCGTATCGATTCTTATAAAACATCTGATTTTTAATTGACAGTTGTCATGCACAGATTTGTGGCAGTGGTTCATTTTGTTTTTTTGAACCACAGACTGCTACTGCACAAAAATGATTATTATGATATTAGGACTGCACAAAAATACTTTTTTTTCCACTCAGACTTGATGCATATCGTATCCCCTTGCTTACAGTATTGCAACATATCATAACATATTGTATCGTAAGTCCTGTATCGTGATATGTATCATATTGTATCTCCAGATTCTTGCCCATACGCAGCCCTAAATTTTAGCATGTAAACTCCTGAAGTGTTACTCTACCTCCAGACATAAGATCTTATTAATGTGGTGTGGCCGTTTGGCTTTGAAGTTCAAGCTGAGGGGGACAGAGGAGTTGGAGGAGATGACGCCCTGTTCCTGTGGGACACTGAACTCGTCACCCAGCTCCTCCACACCCTTCAGTCTCCAGGATACCGGCAGAGCCGTCTTATTATAGAGCATCACTCGACGGCTCTCCCACCTAAAGAGAAGGATGGAAGAGGGAAGGTTGAGGGGAGAAAAAGGACAGAGGGACAATCGCTGCTTTCACTGTAAAGGGTTTTTCACATCGCCGCGCGGTGACTCGCCACCTCCAGTCATTTCAAAAAGAGAAAGGCTGCAGAGGGGAGGCGGTTTCGAGCGTAGTGGTGGGACCCTGAGGCAGTTGCCACCCATGTGAACATGCACAGATTTTGCCCTTCCGCTCAGAGTTGACTGCGTTGAACACCTGGTGGTAGCTGCCGGGCGGCAGCCAATCAAATTGAGGGGGTCGCGCAAAGAGGACCTCTGGTCTTTAGAGAGTGGGTGCTAGCTAACCTTAGCACCCGCTTGCTCAAGACAAAACTTATTCTTCATTATTTTTAATGGACTTGATTAACTGCAGCCACGTGTTCCTGTCTTTCTTATCGTTTGAATAGTAGCAGGATGAAAGTTCAATAGTTGTTGTTTTTTTTTTTACTTGTTACGCTTAAACAACACGGGACACAGCACTGCAGGACAGATCAGATAGCAGAGGCACTGCGGATCAGAAAACAAACACTGAGGAGCTCACAATGTTTTTGTTTTTTTTTCTAGCTGTACAACAAAGCTCTACTGTTGCACAATAAACAAAAAGAAAATCTGTAAGTGGCACAACATTCTCACCAAACGGATAACAGTTAAATAACCCACAAATGGAGAAATTGTTGGTGCCTCGCATGTAACATCTCCACTGTCCCGTCACCAAGTCTCTCACCAAAGCACCACCCTGTCATTGCTGCCTTGGACCACAGGTCACAGCCGGCGGCAGCTGCTTTAAAAAATGAAAAAACTTTGGAGCGAGGCAGTTTTCAGGGCAGTTGCCGTGCAGCGATGTGAAAAGACTGTAATTGATGCACAGTCATTTGACTTTCTCATGCTGTTTCTCTCTCGCTGTGCTTTGAGAAAATTACCTGTTAAGCTATTTGCGTAAAATTAATTTACCCCCCCCTGTATTTTATTATTAAGTTCTATATTTTGGTACCTGTGAGGCAAAATCTTATCAAAGTGGAAATGCGTGCTCTCCAGCTTCAGCTCTGGCCGAACACCCCAGCAGGAAAGGCTGATGATGATGGGCTCTGGATTGCCCTTGATACAGCAAACAATACTGTCCTTCATCTGTCCCACTTTTGTTGGATAGGCCCACACTGTTAACTCCTAGCAGGACAGGAGAGTATCAATGCTACAGTAGTCTAAAATATCCTTAATCTGACATTTCTATTTTGGCCACACATCATGAGGAAGGTGGATGAGAGGTTAAGACCGGTGTAAACGGAGAGAGTGTTACGGCACCTGCTTCTGGTCAGGTTTGAGAGTCATGGCCGGGGGATCCAGCAGAAATGTGTTGGCCTGGGTGTCATGCTGGAAACGAAACTGGACCTCAGCCTCCAGCTCAGAATTGTTATGAATAACCAGTCTCTCTGTGTTCTCTGGGTACTTATTTTCCTTGTATCTACACAAACACAGACCCGTGAATCCGTCAGTACAACATCAAAGACTGATAGAAACACACTAAACCATTTGCTGCCATCATCCGCCTCTCACCTCTCTCTGTTCTTGGAACAGATTAATGGTCCAAATTCAAAGAATCCAGGGTTGATCACATAAGTCTTCTGGATCCCATCTTCCATTTGCGGCGTCTTCTTGCTGAGGGCAAAAAGGGTCCTGCAAAAACCGCACACGATGCTAATTATTATCACTTAGTAATTCTGTCTGACGTCATCGATTTCCTCTGAATTATTTGAACGAGTAACTGATAGAAGGAAGTGGTTCCCTAATAAATCGATGCAAATGTATTGATCACACTACTCTTTGCAGATGGAGGGGTAGGTGCAGTGCCCTCTGCAGACGAGCTGTACACGTCTCTGGGTCCCCAACAGCTCAAAGTTGAAGATTTGTTCAAACTTCCCAGGGGAGTCTGAGTAGAACCAGACCCTCAGAGCCACTTTTCCGTTGGCTGGCACAACCCAGCGAAATGTTTTCAGGCTGCACACAGAAATACATGCGCACACACACTGAGTTTAAATACTATCAAAGAAAAATCCTAAGACGTGTTTTTGTAGAGAGTGTCTGTGCGTGTTTTCTTGCCTTTGGCTGCGCATCAGCTCTGTGGTCGCTCGCTGTTGGTCCTGTGTTGGATCGGTGAAGTCCGATCGGGAGGAGACGCGTGACAGTGTTTGTCTCTTGTTCCTTTCCTCTCTGTTCCTTTTGTCCTCCTTAAAGCGCTTGCCGCCGCTTTTGGAAGGTGTCGCTGCTCTGTCTTCCTTTAGTTTGCACAAACGCAATTCTTAGTTTGAAATCTTTAAAGGGCAACTCTTTTCAACCTTACTTCTATCTATCAGGATTAGGGATATTATGTTAAAATCTCTTGTTCTTCCTGGATCCGCTGACGTCACTGGTTCCAGGGAGAACTACAAACTGTTTACCCTTCGCCTTTCCCCTTGCTTTCCATGTTTGTTTTGAGAGGATTTTCTGGCTCTTGTGGACCAAAAACTCCTTGTCACTAAAAACTACACCATATTAAATAAAAGAAATGTTCCAATTAAATGAATAACAACTTTGAAAACCCAAGAAGTACTGTTTTTTTTTTTTAAGGCAAGACATCTTGGTACATGTAGGCACTGTGAGCAGGACAACCCAGAGAACTCGGCTTTCTCTGTCAATAGAGCACAAACTGAGGAATTTATTGCTTCAGTTGACTACAATTACCATCAGCACTGGTTGGAAATCCACATTCCAGCCTTTAATTATGTTTATTTTTTTCATCAATTTATATCTTTGATTTGCTGATACCTATAACTCAGTATTATAAACCTCTGGAATGGAGATGAGTGTTATCTTGTGTCTTATTGCAGGTAAATTCTACGCACTAGTATTATTACTCAAAGTAAGATCACCTTTTCTGTAAATGATAATTGCAATCATTGGCGCTTGTGCATGTGTGTGTGCGTTTACGTGTACACAAGGTGTGAAATTAGCACTACCTTTGCAACTGATGCTTGAGCATCTTCCTCTGTAACTTTCTTCTCCTCGCCCTGTTCGTCCCATCTTGAGGGAACCAGAAAGGTGAAACAGTCGCAGGTGAGTTCGTGGTTTGATTGCCGTCTGTTTTGGGGGAAAGAAACCACAGAGAAGGTGGTGGGAGGAGGAATGGGTGGGCCGCTGGGTCCCAACCCCAAATCATCCAACACCTAATGAGACGGACACACACAGGGCATGACGATAAGCTTATAAGTGATAGGATACATTTTGGAAAGACAAACCCTAACTACACAAAAGAAAAATCTGGCGTGTCATACCTCATCCAGCGGAGGCAGGGCGTTGCCTTTGAGCAGCTCGCTCTGATAGTCTTTCTCTGCTACGTTAAGCACAATGTGAGGGATGACGTCCTGTGGAGAGACGTTCTCTCCCTCCTTGTCTTTGACTGCCAACTGACTGGGCATTGGAGACATGACTTTGCTGTTGGCTTTCTTGCTTTTTTTGCCAACAGGGACCTGTGTACACATGGCGAAGATGGACAAATTTAACGTGCTCAAAACTTAATCCATGGTTACACTAACTGAGAGTACCAATCTAAGTCTACACTGGTTGTATGCACAGTACCGGAAGCCGAAAGCGGCCATGGCCACTACTGACTTTTTTCATTCTCTTGAGATTATTTTCCTGTCACAGTGGGATAAATTAATGCATTATCACAAAATAACGAGGCTCGTTTTCCCATGATAACGGGATAAAAAAGCCTGTTGTTTCCTCTTTTCTAATACTAATTTTTATCGGAGATCTGGAGTGCCACCAGCGCCCCCATGTCGATGTCTCTTGACACCTGTAAGTAGTAGAGGTGGAAATCATCAGAGGCACCACGATACAATATTATCATCATATTACAATATATTGGGTATTGCAAAATCATATATTACAATTTTCTCACTTTTTTGAACTGCAAATCATTTTCCCAAAGTGAAACTATCAGCATCATCTGTTTCATCCAATATTATACATTTTTTAATCTGTTAATCTCCCTTTAATAATTCTTATTGCATTTTTTATTACCTCACCAGTGAGCACTTAGCACCATCTAGTGGACCGTTTTTTATTATTCTATTATACAAAAAGGTGAGTTTGTATTTGCAACATTTATTTTAAAATTATTTAATAAAATATTGATACTTGGTATCTATGAACCAATACAATATTGTCACGCAAAATATCACAATATTACAATGCATCGATTTTTCCCCCACCCCAAGTAAGTAGGCTAGCTGAAAATGTCACATAATGGAGTATCTACTGATCAACACATCAGACTTTACTTCAGTCAAGGTCTAACACAGGCAGAAACTGCACTGTGTCTTTTTGTTTGCGTTAAAATTCAGATCAGCACTCGTCATTTAAGGAGAAGACAAGCCCGGCAGAAGGTTTACAGACGATCGCACTTCAGTGATGCTGCTGGCAGCGATATTGACGGGCCAAATCTGTGTAAACATGAACCACACATTCGCTTTCGGTCATGTGATGAGAGCACGCCTGATAAATTACCCCGTTACCATGGGAAAACAAGCCATCGTCCTGTGATAACGAATGGATTCATTCTGTTATCACAGAAAAATGAGCTGCTATTATTTTTTCGGGATCTCGAGATAACAGAATGAATAAAGAAAGGAGCGACCACGGCTGCTTTCGGCTCCCGTACAAAAGGAAATACTAGAGGTTGTAAAAACTTTGTTGCTGAGAACAATTGGCAAGTTACTTGTGAGAATGTTTACTGAAGGAAAAGTGTCTGTATCTGTTTAAATCTCACAACACCACCAACATGGTTTGATATGACTGAATGCATGTGTTACCCTAAATTTATGATGACAAAAGACAGTTTTTGGTTTCCAGTGCAAGCTGGAATCCAATTAAGGAGATCCCTCAAGCTGTTTGTTTGTGCAGCACCCTGCAGCACATCCCTGTTCCAAAAAGATTTAAATTCAAAGAACACTATTTTTCCCTTGAGGGAACTTCATTTGCAGCCAGACAAAGTCATACACAACATACTTTCATCAATAAAGGGTGTGCAATAAATACAGGTGAATAAATAAATGCTCAAAAGCTCAAAAGTGGGTAGCAGAGTGGGGAGAACATATTGTTAGTTGGGGGAAAGCTGAATAGACAGGAGCCCGGTGCAGTGGGGGGGCATTGATGTTTGTTCGACAGTCTAATGGATGCTGGCACAGAGGTGGACTCGGCTTGTTCAGATGACACATACGCAAACACACAAGTCACACACACAGCAGGCAAAACCACCTGCTGCCGTTCTGCTGTTGAAACACACTCCTAGAATTACCCGACAATAACCTCACTGCCTCCCCATGCCTTCCTCAAAATGTCATGTTGTCAGGAATTTATTAAAAAGAAAAAAAATAATTCTGGTGTATTTCTTTGCAAAATGAATGCACTATGTTGACATTTATGAGTCCGGAGGACAATCTCCAGTGAGAAACATGCTGTTGTCAACCGGACATGTGAGCAAAATTCACAGAAATTCTCTACAGACTGTACTGAGATTTTGCAATTTTTTAGAATGGTACTGACAGATGGGCAAATAAGCCAAAGACATAATGCCACTGGTCACTGCTGTCGACAGCGTGCAGGCGTAAAAACACTTCCTTGCAACTCCACCTGACAACTACTGAAGGCACATTGCACTCAGAACTGGCTGGTCTGTGCTGCCCTCTGCTGAACAACCTGAGTCACGGCCCTTATTGTCACTTAACATGCTTTTTATTCAACTGTTGAAGTATGTGCGTAAATTACAAGGAAACACATCTAACAATGTGAATTGTATTTCACTTGTTCCTTAGCTTGTTTTCTTTTTTATTTAGGCATCTTAGATCCTCCATAAGATTTACTGTAACGAAACTTGAAAGTATAAAAAACATAGTGCTAATGCAGTTAGAAACCTTTTTGTTGAGTTTAGAAAAAGGCTTGAGGGATTCCATTATCATACATGTAGGAGGTAAGCAGCAGTTTAGGAGAGAATAAGGAGGGACAGCAGTCAGGGCAGTGAGTAACAACATACAACTGACAGTCAGCAAACTAACCTGTTTCTCCAGTGTGGCATCCTCTGGCACTCGAGCAGGTTCTTCACTGGGAAACGGGACCAGCAGCAAGCCCTGGACTCGGTTCCAGTGCTGCAGGATGTGCTCCACCTGTTCCTGGCTCTGCTCATACAAAATGAACTGAGACTGCAGCTCATCCACAATGGACTGGACAGGGGATATGTGGCAGAAATGGCAAGGATATCACATATACATCACCAGCACAGATTGTAAGATAAAATTGTCTTGACTTAATTATTACAAGAACTAGTGTGCAACATGGAAAGTTATTAATTAAGGACCAAGCAGCAAAGCTGCGTAACCCCCATTGTGTTTCTATTGTTTTTTATTATTTATTTATTTATTTATCCTGCTATTGAAGTCTATGGCAGCCCAGAGAACCATAGAGGGTCGTGCCTTGAGGCTACAAAATGGATTTGCCGTTGATTGGCCAAAGGGGGGTGCTGTAACAAACAGCTCAAAATGCAAACTTTGAACAGGCATATCTCACGCCCCGTTTGACCTAGAGTCATTGAACTTTGCTCACACATTGATCCCAAGGGACAAATTTGTCTCAAGGACCTTTTCGGTTTCTCAATTTTCTGCCATTTTGAATTTTTTGAAAAACATTTAAAAACATATTTCTCCTAGGAGTTTGCAAGGAAAACAGAACACACAATCTAGAGACCAATATCTACAATTCCAACCTCAGCAAAAAGTTTCAAAAGTAGAAAAAGAAAAAAACATTCATTAGGAGCCACTGACAATCACAACGTACGTGGCTTTTTGGAAAATGGTGGCGATTTTTTGCAAAACTTGATGCAGGAGTCATTATCGTTATCATTATATTAAAGAGTCTATCAATGAAATGGGTCAGTAGTGACACTAAATAAGGTTGAAAGCATGATGGACTGCATTGCTGTGTGGCGTTGACTGTCTCAGCTCCTTAGCAGGTTGAGCATTTATCCCTTGTGCCCTCCTGAAGGTTTTTCATCTGAATTATTTTTGGGTTTTTTGATCTGTTCCTCCAGCATTTTTTTTCTTTTTTTTTTGCATTTGTTAAAATGCTTTCAAAGCAGGCAGAAAGAAAATCCTGGAGGAATGCGTCCAGTTTTGGCGCAGGGTGGGAACAATGGATGTGCCTTGACCAATAATTGTTCAAGGGAGGGCACAAAACACACCTTCTCTCCCTCCAGCTCGTCTGCAGGCTGAGGAGAGTCCACCTGTGGTCCCTTGGCTTCATCCGTCTGCTTATAGGAACCAACATCTTCTTTGTTTTGATGCACTGAGTAAAGAAGGAGAACCATCATTAACCTTTATGGTTTATTTTAGATGAGGGCCATGATGAGGGCTTTGTGTTGTCAGCGTTGATCATAATGACAGTGGGGTTTTTTTGTTGTTGTTTTGTTTGTATTTTCACATTTCTGTTTACATTAATTGGTGTATTGAAACAAATAACCATGTAATTCAGTAGGAAACGTTTTCAGGAGTTAATCAAATCTGTTTTGAAGAACACTGTAATTTTCTTTACATTTGCTGGCACCATCATCATGTTGAGAATGATGCTGCTCTCTTGTTTCCGGTAGCAAATCTCTGGACGTGTTACAGACAGACGTCTGACGGTCGAGTGCAGGTGCTGTCTGGAGAAAAAAGAAAATGAAAGACTTTAACAAAAAATGTCTTTGCCTGACACCAGGGTTAGAAGATTTGGTTTACAGGAGAATCACTGAATGACTGCGTGTACTGACCTCCTTCTTACCAGGCGTGTCATTCTTCCCTGATACCTCTTTATCACCTTTATCTTCCACCGTTTTCATTTTCTTCAACTCATTTTCTTTTTTTTGCTTCTTCGTCTCGGCAGTAGCCTTATTCTGGGATCCAATGACAAACACACTTTTTGTTAAACATCATTAAATTATGTTCAATTCATAAATCCAAATAACTATAATCCAGTACAGAACATATCAGTACATACGTGAGGGTACAAGGGAATAAGCTGTAGTTCTGATATTCGGGGACAACAACTTGGAAACTTTACAACAATTTGTAATGTAATGTAATGCATGTTTTTTAATACCTATTATAATATTATGGGGTACATGAGCTTGGCTGTCCTTGAGAGCACATCAGTCATAACAAGTGTTTACCACTCAGGTTTGTTGGTGAAGTCAGTGTCACCTCAGGCTTCAAAAGCCTCCTGTAAGTAAAATGTTTTACCCCGTACTGTGAGTACACCAACGTATGCAGTACAGACACATACTGGCCATAGATAACATTCGTCTTTTTACTCTCTCTTAAAGTAAATAATCAAATAATGAAATAAAAAGTCAGGGAACCTTGTGAGAATCTAAAAAACATGAAATCCCTCAATTTTGATAACTTTGTTTGAATCACTTCGATGAACGTATGATGTTTAAAATCATTAATAATCTTTCACCCCCTTCTCTCACAGGACGTTCGATTCTACTGTCCCTTGAATCAGCTGTTTTTGTTGTTGTTGTTTTTGTTGTTTTACATTCACCGTTGGAGTGGAATTCCATATCCACCCAACATCTGAGACTGTGGAAGTTTGGTCGTGTTTAAAACCAGACTCGTGTTAAGGAATGTTTATTTCAAAGTAAAATAGAAAACCTTGCAGTTTTATTAAGTATCTCATGAAGATAAATGTAAAGAAAACCCCAAAATACAAGAGGAGCTGTGCAGTTTGTCCTCTTTTCTTATCACTTACGGCCCCTCAGTCTTGGTAAGTACGATATGGTAGATTTGAAATCATTCACAGTGGATGTGTTAAAAAGTCATACTACTCATTTCTTTGTGGCTAAATAGCTCATATTTTAACCTGTGATATCTGAACAAGAACCTGGTGGATAAAAAGTTCCCAAAATGTCTCTTTCACGTCTTAATCCTTGTTCCTACGTGTACATATTGGTGCATCCTGTACTGGAAACACTAACACTGTCAGCTGTTAAGATGTACATTTTTTTGTTGCCGGCTGTAATGTAAAGCATAACCCAGTTATGACATAACACAATGCAGTGAATTTGAAGTGTGTTTGCGTGAATGCGTCACATTTTTTATCTTCGCTGCTTCCTAAACGCACCATTTCTTCCTCCGTCTTGTCTGTGGGTTGAGGAGATCCCGTATGAAGATCTGCGGTTTCTCCTGTCAGCTTTTGTGAATCAGCTGCATGTTTGTTATGACGCCCTTCAGAAGCACAGACGATCACACGTCAGCAACTAACAATCAGATTACAGTCTATACACTGGGGGTGAAACATCGATAGATAAACAGCAAATCATCCTTCTAGTGTGACTTGTATCAATCTAAAATTGCTTTTCACAGCAAAAACTGATTGTATTTATACTAAGAATTAGTAGCTTGTGTCAGCATGTCAAACGTTGTTATGTGGATGTATTTTCCGCAGTTACAGCGGTGAGTAGTTATAAATGTTATGCCAGTTCACACTCTGGGCATTACGTCAGCAGTGTCTCTTCAAATAATGGTGGATCATGGCCGTGAAGCACCAGGAGAACAAATGACATGTTTGTGGTCCACACAGACTGAATAGAGGCCTTGCATTAAATGTTTGTGTAGTTCAGTATATAAAGCTTTTCAGGTGTGTTATCTCCTCCACCACTGCAGAGAAACAGGCATTTTTTCTCTAGTCACTGATCATATCATCGACCATCGCCAACCACGTATCATAACACACATCGTACAGTTGTTAAAAAGTATTGTTACACTCCTAATATATAATATCATTTACTGTACATTAATAGCATCTTTCTAAAACATAAAAAAAAATAATTGAAGTGCACCTTCATTTAACTGATGTTGCTCTCTGGTTTCTACTGAAGAGTTATCACTCGGAGAAATTCTTCGTCCATTTAATGCATCTGTTGACTGAAAAACAAACGAATCAGATGAATTTCACGATCCTTCACTGGGGGACTAGGTGTGTATTTATATGTGATAGTTGGCGCTTGCACATATTTTGGTTTACAAAGGATTTTGTTCGCTCAGGAGTGTTGGAATGGGACTCAAATACAGACCTGTTTTCCCTCCGGCAAGCTCTTCCTCCATGACACTTCTTTGTTATCCTTCTTTACGCTCTTTTTGCTCTTCTTCTTCAACTCTTCTTCTCTCAACCTGTCCTTTTCCTGCTGATGCCTCTTGTTTTCCTCCTCTTTCACTGTTCTTTCATGCTCCCTTTAACACGTGCACACACACACATATAAACACATACACAGTTTGTATCCAAGTATGCAGACAGATAAAGTCCAATCTGATATTCATTCTGTCACAACTTTGTCTATATTTTCCTCTAAAGCTTGTTCCTCCATAACAACGGTAAGCTTCGTTATTTTCATTTGATCACCTCTATTTCTAAACCACTTTGTTCCCATCGGGGCTGCATTCATAATCACATGAAGATTAAAGATTTGTTTCTTTAAAGTCAGTCTCCAGAACCTGAAATTCAGCCACAGGCTCTGTGTTTGAAACTCAGACTGAAGCACAAACATGGATGGTGGTGTGTTGCTCACTTTCTCTCAGTCCTTAATATGATGTTACACAATGTGTCACACCAGTGACCAGTTGAGGTGCTGGGGGCTCAGGGCCCCAGAGGTATAAACTCAACAAGTGGAACGGACTCGCCTTCTGTGGGGAAATGTGACGTTCATCACTCCATGGTAACTGTCTGCCAACGTAACTGTTTGGCGTCTTTTTTTAACCCCACTACATAGTGTGGATCGTACATCTAGAGTGTCTTTAATTAGCTGGAGGAACACTGCAGATGTCTCACGTAACCTGCTAAACAGTATCAAGGAGAAGATTCCGCTTATACGAATGCTTGCGATACGTTATCGGCGGGTCAATTTATTCTGGACCGGAAGTGGTGCAAAAATCACGATGCATTCTGCTTTAGATGCACAACTCAAGTGAATGTCAGAGTTCACTCTGATCTCGCATAATTCACTTGAATTTACTAAGAAGTGGAACAACACTCCGCCAAGGACAAGTGCTGAGGGGAAGTGAGTGAGGGCATGACGTGGGACTCGCATGATGAGTCTGTTATGCGCCAAAATTTACAATTAGCAGACGTATCAGAATAGTAAGTTTAGCAAGCATCTTTTATTAATGATGTTTGATAGCTCGTAACTGGCAGTGGCTGACACAGCGTTCGTGCTTGTACTTAGTAAACTCTTTCAGGATTGACTTGTCTGTTCTGTGCCGGAGGTTTCAGGCTTCTTTTCCTGCCATGGGCTTTTCAATTGGTGACATATTAAATCCAGCTGATCCAGGGTAAGTTTTGATAAAATCTTACAAAAAAAATCACACGCATGTCCTCAGATACAGCTGACATACACTACACGAGGCTGAAATAAACCATGCATGACAAGTCAGTCCCGTCAAGTGACAGTGACGAGTCGGACTCAGACCTGTTGTACAGGCAAACCTTGGAGAAAGAGGGTTTGGGGATAAGAACACAAAAATGTAGCCTACGAGTCCGCCCATCTTCCAGTACCTGAGTTTCCTCTGCCTGAGATTCTCTCTGTATCGCTCAACAATCCGCTCCTTTTCCTCCTCAGGCAGAGCATCATACTCCTCATCATCTAGTTGCTGCAGCCACTGCTCCTGTCTCTCAGTTTTTTCTTTCTGCAGAGCCTCTGAAGGACACACAGACACACACACAAACACACACAGTTCTACATAAAGGGCCATGAACCTTAGCGAAAAGACATAATAATACACGAGCTTTTATCAATCAGTTCTGTTCTGCAGACTTGGAATAAGAAATTGTGTGTGTGTGTTGTGGTGCATTTTTTTTACCCTCAGTTTCTCGCTGTGCTCTCTCCCGTGCCTTCAGGGCAGCGTAGGAGTCAGACAGGTGGACTACATAGATGTGTTTGCGGTTGTTCAGGGCCTTGAGAACAACTTGCAGAGTGCTCGCCGCTGACTGAGTGTACACAGACTCCAGGCCACTGATCACTACGCCTCGGTGACAATCACTCAGCTGTTATCGCGACAGCAGAACCAACAGCAATAACAAGACAAAGAGAAAAAACTTGAGAGGACACAGCTGAAACTTTAACAAAACCCCTTTTGAAGGTTATATATAATACATTTTAGATTTACAGTTCAGATTTCAATTTAGATTCAGACAACTTTATTTATCCTCGAAAGGCAGTTCTGTTTTCACAGTCCACCTAGAGCACAAACAATAACTCACAGACAGCAGCAACAACAGTATGTCAGGGACAACAGGTCGGTCTTTGGGCAAGAGACACAAACAAGGATGAAATGAAATTTCAAGGTTTCATAAATAATATAAATAAATAATAAATAAGAGAACCACGCCAAGATACATCGCGCATGTCCATAACCACAAGAAAGAAACAGGGACAAACCAACTTGTGGTTTAAATATAACACAATAATAAACATGTTTATGTAAAAAGACTTCCGTTGGCGTTCAGCAGCCTGATGGCAGAAGGAGTGAAGGACATGGAATCTGTCCGTTTGTCTGATGGGCGCTTCAAAGCGTCGACCTGAGGCCATTCCAGTGAATTCACTGGACAGGGCGTGGTCAGACTGATTATTTCTCTCGCCTTCACGTTTCTCCCAAAGGGAGTGCAAGTCCCTCTGCCGTGCTCAACTCCGATTATTTTGTCGCAGACTTTAACAAAATGATTCAAGCTGTTCCGGTCCTTCACTGACAACCATTTATACTGGCAAACAAATGAAAATGTCAAAAGACTTTCATAAATGACGTGTAAAAAAACACACAGCACGGTGTTAATAAGTACAAACAGCTTGAAGCCTTTTCGACCTGCATTTAAAATCTTAATGTCAGTGTTTCAGAGCAGAGGTCTTTTCTGCACTGTATGTGAGATCCTGTGACATTATGTCCTAAAGGAGAAGTTCAGTTTTTTGCACATGAAGTCCTATCATAGGGTTCATTACGAACATATACAATGATAAACAGCGATATTATGACTAACTGTGCAGTCTTCAGTGTGGAAACTAATTGCTGACATCACCGGTAGCTGAAAACAGCAAAGGTTCATGGGCACTCACAGAATCCATTGAAAAAACACAATAAACGCTCATTTCAATGAACAAGAAACTCACCAAACGTTTAGCGGTGTCCTCTCATGTACCAACACTAAAACATCCAGTTTAACAACAGCATATAACGCTGATACGGCCCTTTCAGCTTGTTCAGGGAACAAACAAACAGCTGTTTCCAGGTCATATGCAGTTTTCTTTACGTCGACAGACATGACTGAACATTTGGTGAGTTTCTTGTCTTTTCAAATGAGTGTTTATATTGTGTGTCGATGAATGAGTGTTGATTCTGTGAGTTCCCATGCACTTCCATTGTTTTCAGCTACCGGTGACGTCAGCTGCATAATATCACCATTTACCATTGTATATGTTGGAAATGAGCCCTGTGATAGGGATTAACATGCAAAAAATCAAATTTCTCCTTCAAAGCAATTTTGTGTGTAGCATAAATATTTTTTTTTTTACAATAAACAGTTTAAAGACTTCTGCGAGAATCTTTGTAGAAGAAAAAACGTGTTAACTTACCCGAAGTCTTTCCGCCAGAATATCAACAAGCAGCCGTTCAGGCAAGAGTCCACAGAGTGAGGTCACATCTCCTCCCTGAGGAAAAACCCCACACAATTTTATCAGGTTTAATTATTACACTGCACTCACACTTTTAAATAATCTTTGTATACGCAGATTTAAAGAAAGATTTTGCTTGCAAAAATCAAGATGTATTCAGCAGGTATATTCCCTCAATTTTTTAGAGAAGAAAAAGGCACAAAAGATGGCCACAAATCCGAAATCTGAATTTCGACAGTTAACAGCCCAATACGACGCTAAAACACACCAGAGGAATTGAAAAAAACATACCAAACAAAGGGCTAAGTGTGTGTTGTCAGTCTCCCGAAGAGTTTTGGAGTCGTTTCTACTGTTGCTGTCCTCACTGACTTTTGCAAGAACGTCCGCGGCATCCTGAGAAGCTGGAGCTGACTTCGGAGCCGCATCTGATTCTTCAAGACCCGCTGCATGTTCTGGGTCAGCGGTTCCTTCAGCACCCAGAGCTTGAAGCAGATGGATACATTTATTTGCAACTTAACTCATGCTTACCAAATTTATGTGAACACTGTGCTTTTCTGCAGCCAATGATTGATCAGGGAGCGACGTGTAGTCTGTCATGTGTCTGGGCCATGACACGGCAAGAATTTGTGACTCTTTGATCACCTAATCTGGCACAGTGAAAAATTTAACAGACAAAAATATCTTGTAGTCTGACCTCAGCATAACGCAGACATTCTGAGACAACTGCCAACATTTCAGTGTTTGCTGTTGCTGAGGAGATTGATGTGCCCTGGGCTTTACAGCAAAAGATTTATTATGCGCAGTTAAAAGCACAAGGCTGCTTAGTACAGGCAAAGTCTGTTACTGCTGACTATTGAGCTTTTAACAGAAAGCAGCTGAAAAAGAGTGAATGTGACTGGAACATTGTCAGGAGTTGAAATTATTGCTAGTCTGTCTATCACAAGCCACTTCTGAAACTCGCCAAACAGGTACTCAACAAAATACTCCAAATAAATATTTAGTTAGAATTGCACTCACTTTATCACACAGTATCATATGCTTACCAGCCTCCGCAGCCTTTCTCTCAGCATACTGCAAGGCAGCAGAGTCATACAGTTGTCTAGCAGTCAGGCTGACAGCTGAAGTGCCATTCATCAGCACATCTGTAACCACAGCATCAACACTCAGGCACACCCCGCTGTAGTGACACGCCAGAGCAGCTGCTGTGCCGCTCTTATCTGGAAAACGTGAAGACACAAGACACACACACGCACACACACATGGTGATATGTTTTCTTGTACTTTTGGTCTTCAAATACTTGATGGGAATATCGAGACTGTGCAAATGAAGTTATACGTTAAAAATACAGTCTGAAACAGTTTTCAGTTGCTTCACCTGTCAGTGGGGCTCCGTATACAATAACAGCAATGCTTCTGCAGTTGCGTGCAGCCAGACCCTCAGGTGACAAGTCAACACACATGTGGCGTGCAATTGCTGTGGTGACGGGGCTCATCTCTAGCTGCCCCAGTCTCCCACTGCTTTGCTCTTTAGTCATCTCCGAAATGACTGAATGTTCAAAAGACAAGCGTCAGAGAAAAAACTCGGAACCTCAAACTTCTCTTCTGAGATAATCAAGTTAAATTAAAGCTGATATAGACCTTAAAAAACAAAGATGCCCTCATAAGCATGCTAATTTCTACCTCTGAAATGGTTGCACTCACCTAATTCAGCTGGTTTTACACTTAAGGTCTGTATTTCGTTGTCTTTGCTGCCTGGTAAGTGAGCATTGTTTTGCCTCTTTGCAGCCTTAGGAGTGCCACCCGTCCCTGCCTTTGGCTTTGCTGTACACAGGTAGATTAGATTAGGTGTGCATTTTCACAGGCATGCATTGATCCAGCATGCAGATATGTTATTTCGGTGTTGATTCATTCAATGCAGATAAACATGGATGTACTTAAGCTAGTACCATGGTCTTTCAGCTGCGAACAGTACTCCTTGTAGTAGTCAAGCAGTTCTTGGGGAAGACCTTCTCCAGGCGCTCTTGGAGGCAGCAGCAATTTGTTTTTCTCATCATAACCCTGCATCAGGCGCAGGATCTACATGGGATGACGTAATGGAAAAAGAATGGGGAGAGAGAAAGAAACCAGGACAGTAAAAAGACTCAAAAGACACAGACCAGATGATTAAATGCTGACAGTTGTGGGGGGTTAACAGGGCTAACCCTGTGGTAAATCCAAGATGTGGCAACTACATTGTGATTGTTTTGTTGTTGTGTTCTGTACATGTGACATCTATTGCATGTCTGTCCGTCCTAGGGAGAGGGATCCCTCCTCCGCGGTTCTCTCAGAGGTTTCTTA
>JAQLOL010000023.1:5464385-5480039 GCA_029783665.1 Naso thynnoides
ATTATGTCAATGAGTGTCCTCACAAGTATAGCAGTACAGACTTGTGTGTGTGTGTGTGTGTGTGTGTGTGTGTGTGTGTGTGTGTGTGTGTGTGTGTGTGTCTTGAATGTGACTTGTAGGAGCTTATTGCTGAATAAGCAAAAAAAAAAATTCTTGAATAAAAGAAATCCTCATCACTTTTGTCACTTCTGAAAAAATATATTAAATACTGTAAGTTGAAAGAGATTCTAAAAAGGTCATTTGCAGGCTCAAAAGTGGGGGAATCTCCTGAATGAAATTTTCAGTGCACTGTGTGTTTGTGAATGGGTGTGGCATGCTGTGTGCATCTGCCTGTGTAGTAATACCACTGCAGCACAGAGGCAGGGACTGACCCAGACATGCTGAAAATCTGAGGGGGACCCTAATTTGTTTACCAGTGAGCATTTGCCTACATGCTCAGTGCTCCGTGTGCTGCTCTGTACATCTGCAGCGGGCCCGAGGCTGAGAGCAACTGACGCGGCAGGAGACGCTGATCTAGCTGCCTTCCGTTCTCCTTCGGTCTCATGTTCAGGCTTTCTGGGTTCCTCCTCCTCTTTCACCATGTTTGTCTCTCTATGAGGGCACAAGGATGACGATTTACTCAAAAGTTAAATATTATTTATTTGCACAATCAAAGCAAAGCTGCACGGACTGACGATAAACAAAAAAAAGGCAAAAATGCTAAAGGAAAATAAGGAGGCGACGAACAAATGAAAACATGTTTCAGCTACACGAAAACTGACAACTGAGAGCCTTGAGATCACACAAACACACACACACAAAAAGCACAAACAGCTAATTACAAAAGCATCCATTGTGCATCCAATATATCATTAACACATACTGTAATACCCGAATGGAGGAGAAAATCTTTAGCACCCACACCCCGAAGAACTCTGACACTCAGACATTCTCTCTCTCCCAGCCTCCCCTTCCCTGTGGGATCAGACTGGGTGCATCCATCAAGTTAATTAAACAGAGTGTTCTATAATTAAGAGGAATTTTAATAGGCAAGCAGCAGGAAACAGGTCAGGATAGATTGCAGTGAAGTGCTGAATAAACATGGAAGAGAATGAAAGAGATTTAGTGAGTGAACCCATCTTGAAGCCGGGCTGGACAAGTTCTGTATTAAATCACCGAACGCTGGCTGCGTTTTCTCCGTAGCTTGTGTTTCCGCATGTGTGTCACTGGAGGCGTGCGCGTGCTTCATTGTGTGCTTACAAATAAGGCGGCACTGAAGTCTGCACACAAATAAAGTTCCCGAGAACGCCTCAGTATGGGTGTGTCAGCGTCTCTCAAGTGGAGGGTTGTGATAAGACCAGCAGGGGGCACTGTGGTATGGTCAGTCTGGGATGACTGCTGTTTTAAAGGACAACTTGGCTTGATGTCTGGCCTTGGGAAGAAAAAAATCAAGCAGGGTACATTTTTGGTGAGCACCTCAGAGTTTTTAGGAGCCCATAAAAACCACCCCCCCCCACCCCCGTGGACAAAAAAGAAGCTTTTTAAAATGTGGGAAAGAGTTTAAAAACCAGTGGTGCGGATGGAGGAACAGATGGTGAGACAGCAGATGATGACACTGCAAGAGCTCCGCTCAAAACAGAAATAGCCCACTCTGGCGTCCACACATCTGCCTCTCTCTCCTCCATCTATTCTTTTCCTAATGTACACTGCCGGGGCGACTGTATTTGAAGGGTTCTCCTATGTTCACTCTCATTGAAATCTACACATCAAAGACCACTAAACCACAACCATCTCACTTACAGGAGATCGAGTCAGGAAAGAGTCTAATGCTATAAAAGTCACAGTGTCAAAAGGCAAATGGCAGCTGACAGCACAAACGTCAAGCTTACACTACCTCTACAATTAGGCGAACAGTTAGCTTTAGTCATATTTTTAACAACTTATTAACTTATTAAGACTCCAAGGCGCGGTCTTTAAAATGTTTGATTGCCTTTATTTCCGCGGCGTGGTCATGTTGGACCTCAAGAAGACACTCTGATGCATTTCAGCAAAACAAGCCTTCGTCAGGAAGTCCAACAGAGCTCCTTTAGGCCCTCTTATAATGGTCATTCACCGATATCTATTGCTATTGTGCATACTAAAAATGTAATCTTGCTGGCACCACTGCTTGAAGGCTGTGTCTGATCCTCGCTCTGTTTGAAAACGCAATAGTCCTGGTTAAAAAGACTCAAAGCGTGACCATGGAAATAGCTGAAGAAGCTTCGTATGACCAGTGCGTAAGTTCCTCTCTCCGTGCACCGGGGTTATTAGCTGATCCAGTGATCAAGTGTGTCATGCTTACACATAGGTAGAGTACAATCAAAAAGGGTGAATATGTGTAAACGTGCTTTATGTAGTGTTTTAGCAACAATTACAATACCGTCTTCATAGTGTAAGTCTCAAGACTTTGTTCCAGTATGTGTGAAAACTGTGGTATGATTTGCTTTCCATCATATGACACAAACTTGACTGATGGGTCAAGACATAAAGCACAGTGTTGGACATGCAGGTCTGAACTGTTCCCAGTGTTCCCACGGTGGGAACAGTTAACACTAGAAATCATGTCATCGTGGCAACGGTGGCACAAGCTAATTCAGCTGCAGGTGGCTCCTTCAGACTTGCTAAATATGTTTCATTGTAATCTGAGATTTTTTTTCCATGTTATTGCTGAAACACGTTACCTCTAACAGAAATTTAAAAAAACACCCGTTCACATTGGTAAAGCATGTGTGAGGTTTTGCCGAAAAGCAGCAGAACTTTTGAGAGGATCACCGCCCACAGCACCTTCTGACCACCCAGCGAGGCCAGTTAGACCTCTCCAAGAGGAGAGGGGAGAGTGCCAAGGTAAGAGTCATTAGCCCAGCGTGGACTCGGGACTGCTCCTGGCTAACAACTGATTTGCAGGAAAATAAAAAAAGGCAAAACAGGGCTCCTGCTGGCAAAGCGGCAGAGAATCAGAAACTTGTTGTGTCCGCATCTTTGCAGACACTTGTCTCGACCACTACACCCTGCAGTAAGTTGTTGCACTAACTGACCAGACTGTGTTCTGAGCAAACAGAGCGCAGGACTCCGGCAGGAGGAGGCGACACGAACTCTGTTTTTATATCAGTGCTGCTTGGTGATAAAAATGAGTTAAAATCAAAGAACAGGGTCTCTCAGATAACAAACTTGTCAACCTTGTCGCTGCTGTTTACATTTTGCCTGATGCAAATTGTGTATAGGTCTACACAGTGGTGTAGTGTGGGGTATATACGCAGGTACACGGAGTACACCCACTTATTTTTTAGTCTGCATTGAGTATATCCACTTCTTAATCCTCTCTGATCCTATCTGTTGCAAATCAGCTTTTTTCCAAGAGACTGTTTCCATGGTCCATGGTCTACTTGAAAGTTTTTTTCATGTGTGGTTTGACAAAGGAACAAGGAACAGTTCATTCAAATTGCACAATTATGAATTGTCACAGCCTATTAGTCTGAGTGTGGGCCAGTACTGATGCAAAATCTGCACCTCTGCTGGAGCTAATGTTAAATTCATAAAGATCTTCTTTCTTTCCTGAAGTCAAGAGGCAGAAGTTAGGTGACAATACGCAAACAGGCCGACTACTGTTCCATTTTTGGATGAACTACATATTTTAAATTGAATTTGGCTGAATTTGAATTGAATTGAAATTTATTTATTTTGAAAATGTAAAGAAAGAAGGGAAGAAATGCGCATGCAAACATATTCAAACATACAAAATATCCGAAAGGAGTGGAAAGAAGTGTAACATTATTAAATCCCACCCCTTCTCCATCAGTCATTGAAAAATAATTGCACTGCTTCCAAATATGCAGGAGCAGTCTGACATGCCACTGTGTGCAACACGTTTCTGTTTAAAACAGGCAGTTATTCTTTGCTGGACGGGCCTCATTAAAAATAACTGAGGGCAAGAATTAAGAGTATACCCACTTCTCCAGGCACCACTACACCACTGGGTCTATGTGTATATGTGTGTGTGTATATATATATATAAATAAATTACTTTGTATCTTGTATCAACCCTGTGCATACAGTGTAGTGTAGTGCTAGTTTGTCATATGGGATTTGTACTGTAATTGGCACTTAAATGTAACATGTAGCACTTTTATACTTTCCAGTTGACTTCATGCTAATATAGAGTTGTAAGGCAAAGTAACAGTATTTAAATGTATTGTACTATTACTACTACTACTTTTCTGTCCATCTATCAGCGGGATAGATGGACAGAAAAGAGTTCTACTGAAATTCCATTTTCCACAGGCTGTGGTGTAATTACTGATAGGGATGTAATTAGCTGAACATGGCCAGATAGTGCAGGGTTTGTGAGGGAGAAAGATAGACTTTGGAGAGAATGTGTGCACACAGAGTGAGGTCTCCATTTAATTAGCAGGACGGCCTGTGAGGCTGATTGTTGAAGGAGGTCACAACTTAAGAAGGGAAGGGTGAGGAGAGAGAAGGCTGATAAGGATTTAGTAGAGAGCAGAAGCACAGGCAGAAGAGGCAGGGGAGGAGGAGGAGGAGGAGGAAAGAAGGAGTGAAAAAAAGGATAAATAGGCAATTTGAAGCCCAAAGATGAGGACAAAAAGGAAAGTAAAAAGGAAGAATGCCAATAGATGAAAGAGGGCAAAGGGAGAAAGACAGCAGAGGGTGATAAATCTTGTTGAGCTATAGCAGGTTGGTTGGTTCATGGCCACGAACAGACAAGTATCGTCTTCACAGTCCATTTCAAGGGGAGCCAAAATTAAGTACACAATCAGTAGATTTGTCTTCCCCAGAGAATTTATAATGGATCTGCCTTTCTCTTCAGAGGGTTAAATGTATAGCTACTGTACTAACTCACCCAAATAGACAGTTTTTTTATATATGGCTGAGATCCTTTCTCTTCTTGTACCTAAATCTTGTCTCTTCAGGAAGCCACAGATCTGAGCATTTTTTCTAGTACAAAAAGGAAGCTGCAACCCAGGGAGGTCAGCAGGTCAGATGGACGTTCAGCAGTAGATTAAGGTATGGGCGACATGGGCAGCAGCCCAGGGCGGCATCTTGACAGTGGCAGCACGATCGCTCATTTGCACGTCACTTCGGTGATACCATGTCTTGCGGGTTGAAGTGGACGCCCTTATTCTAGCTTGGGAACTAGGCAGGCTGCTGGCTGGGAAGGTCTCATACTCAGAGGAGAAGGGAGATGATGGAGAGAGGGCGAGAGCTGACTGAGTGGGGGGGGGAGGGGAGTAATCTATTGCCACTTTCACACAAAACTTAGGGGGTGGGTTTTTTCATCGTGGGTAAACCCACTAAAATGGGCGGTTGTCTACTTTACAGTGCCGGCAGACCCGGGTCTGATTGCCAGTTTTGCCAGTTTGTTTTTTTTTAATCTTTTGGTGTGCAGAAGTCATCCAGATGTGGCACCAAGATTTCAAATTTGGATGGATCTTACAGTTACAGAAGTTAACACTAACAGACATACAATTATTCCTGCCTGCCTAATGTCTCTAGCAAAAGTGCGCAAAGCATAGAGCGTTTCTTTTTTCTTTTCTCCCTCTATCTCTCTGCAATCACTTTAAACAAACAGGTGAACTGCTGCTTATATACATATAAGTCAAACGTGCTTGGACATGGCATGGACTGCCAACTGTAAGTGCACCCTAAACGTACCTGATGTGCTTCTGATCACCCAGGAACGTCCAGCAGTAGGACACGGGCAGCGGCGAGCAGTTGGTGATCCTTATTTTTTTACGAGTCACGGTGTCGTTGAGCACGCAGCCAAAATCCACTGTGGTGGAGCAGAAGTGCAGGTTGGGGAAGTGGACCTCGGCATGCAGTTTCACCTCATCTTGCTGTGGGAGTCCCTGATAGTGGATTCGAAGTGCCTGCAAAAAAACAAATGTCAAGAAAATAACATCTATTGATGTAACTGAATATAACATTTAAGTAGGTGCACAAACATAAACACCAGCCAACCCAGCGTTCAGAAAATGCAAAACCATTCTGAAAGGGGTATTCACTTAAGGCTCCATCCTCAGTACTTAGTAAACCCAAACCAGGAACTTGAACTTTTTCAAACAATGTTTGTCTCAAGTCATGGTATAAACTATAAAGGACTGTATCAAACAAAATGAATGTCTCATTTAGCCCAGAATATGCACAGATTCTTTCATCTTCAGGTACTCCTCTGTATCCTCCTGTTTGAACATGCAGTGGCAGTGAACCCCATCTTAACTGATGTAAGTTAGTTCACTTACAATATGTAAGTAAATAGACTGTTTATAATTAGTGATTTTCCTTGAGTCCGGCGGAGTGAAATAATTCAGTTTTAAAAATATAAAAGATAAACCTGAAGAAGAGACATATAAGAACTTTTTCTCATCTATTTAATTATCTTGTCAGCTTCATGCAGTTCCGGAAACCTTAATGGGGAGGCACCTCCATATGCACAAGCTATGGAGCGTTCTGCAGGACATGATAAGACACCAGCTTAAAAAGGAAAGCATTACGTAAGAAAAGTAAAGGAAAAGGTCGCACTGTTACCTCATCCACGACTCGTGACATTTGATCCATACAGTAAACTGGATTAAAGCAAACCCACAACTCAGCCTGAGCCTGCGCACCTAAAACGATGCACTGGAAAAAAAAGACATACAGCAGTTAAAATACATAACATGACAGCATAAAGGAATGCTCCTTACTCTGAAATATTTAAGATGATAAACTTGGTAAGTAAACTAATCAACAGAATATAAGTGTGGTTCTTCAACTTATTTCTTTTTTTTGATAATGTGGCTTTGCCCGCTTAACAGAAAAATCAAGACTTTATGATTTTTATCTAAAGACTGCCAAAGCACAAGTTCAAAACCCTTTTAAAAACCTTCCCACAGCTTAACTAATCTTTATTTTTGATCCTGCCGCACTGTAATCCTGCCATGGGACCCGGGCTTATTCAAATACCCCGCTACTCTTCAGCTTCCTTTACAGACCTGCAGGGGCTTGAAAACCATTTTAATGTGGATTTCAATCTCACAGTTAATCAACATTCAGGTTGGAAGCTGCAACAAAATTAATCAAACGAAAACATGGATCTCATGGTAATATATCAACTAAACTATCACAGCAAAAAGGTACTTACTTTAAGCAATGGTACAATGTGTAAGTAACCATTGTCAAGTTCAAGAAGCAAACACACTCTGGAATAGAGGTGAAACTAAACTTTTTTTTTTTAAGACAAATTTAAAAACAAAATTACAGCGTAAAAATTAAAAATTGTGGCCTGAATTACGGTCATACCTACATTTTTCATTCATCCTACAGCGGTTCCCAAACTTTTGCCATGCAAACGACCCCTATTTAGCATTATTAGCAACTATTTACCTGTTGTTAAATTTCTTAAATTGCGGTTGTGGCTCTTTTGCAGCTGACACAGCGCTTTGGTCTGATCGTCTCGTGGTCTTATTCTTTTTAGAAAATTTTGAATTTTAGCACAAGAGAAGTACTTAAGTACCTAACTCTAATAAAAATCTCAGTCAGTTATCTCTTTCACAAACAACACTGTCCTTTTTGGAATGACTGTGGTAAAAGTCTACATATATGATACCAAAATTGGTAGATTTTCTTCCTCCTGGAACCTGGAATGAAAAAAAAATAGACAAATAACAATAAAGAGTTCACTACAAGAAAGAGAGAGATGTGCACCTTAGTGGTGGCTGAGCTAAAGACTCCCGGAGCCTCACACAGAGAGAAAGGCTCGACAACAGAGAGCTTCATCGACAGAGACAGAGATGACATATTTGTCAAGGTAAGCTTCTCATACTGGGGCACTAGACTCTCTCCTGGAATCTGTAAGACACATAAATTCAATGATATAAAGATCTTTTTTCTCACATCTTAAAATTAAACAACAGTAACTAAACTTTACAGAGTTTCAAACACTCTCAGTTATTTCTTTGAATTATTTATACTCCTGTTAAATCTTCCCAAAGGTATCTGATTTATAATCTACATGCATAACAAATACATAACATTGTATGGAAAAGTTTCTGCGCATTAGACTAGAGAACAAAATACTAAAGAATACGCTGTTAACCGGAGTTATCTAAAAGAGAGCCTAAAGAGAGTCCGACCTTTTCGATGTAGAAGTTCAGCTGTTTGGGAGAAACGCTGTGTACAGTTGCCAAGAAGTTACAGGAAACATCCGCAGACATAATGTGCACAAAAGAGCTCTGGTTACCCACAATGGCACGGCACACCAACCTCTCCCGCACAACCTGGGAAGACAAGAAAATATGAACTGTACAAGCATTCTGTCCTCTATCCTTAAGGTAGCTTTTTTCAATATCTTGGCCAGGGACTGAGGATGAAAATCAGTCTTTTGGCTAAATCTGGCATATTTGCATTTTAATGTTTTATTAATATGCATCAGTCTTGTATGAAGTACCCAAAAGCCATACTTAAGTAAGTGTGAAAATACCTTATTGGAAAATGACTTCGGTAAAAGCGAAAGTCGCCTATTAGAATATTACTTGAGTAATCGTCTTAAAATAGCTGGTATTTACTGTACTGAAGTATTAAAAGTAGAATGAATACGCATGTACTTAAATACTGAAAGTAAAAGTACAAGTAAAAAGTATATGTAAAAAGAAGTCAAGTCTGACTTTTTAAAAATTTTTCATTCTTCATTATGTAGCCTCTGATCTACATGAGGACAGAATATCTTAGTTGTAGAACAAAATGCAAATAAAGTGATAAAAACGAAGTGCTTTCAGAAAGTTTTCTAAACTTTCTAAACTCCTCTGGGCCTGATCTGAACACAATAGGCAAGTTTTTGCTCAAGCTGAGTCTGCAACTGTGTGACTGCTCCTACCTCATAGCAACAAAATGATTTAAAATCACCCATGAAACATGACGACAGCAGCACCCAAAGGACCAACCCAGTCACTACTTGCACTGCATCTTAAGAGCACCTGTTTGCATTTGTGCCAAACATAATTTACCCATGATCCAACTTCTTGCAGTCTGCGATCCAACATTATTAGCTACCGAAACAAAACAAAACAAAAACACTGGCTAGAAGCCTACCAAATTTCTTCAGATGTAATTTAAAAGGCTAACCAGTAACCGAGATGCTTATTTCTTTGGAAATGTGGCAAAGTTAAAGTTAAAGTCTGCAGAAGGAGAAATAGTAAAGTACAGATATTCAAAAAAAACTATTTGAGTACAGTAACAGTAAAAGTATTTCTACTCCGTTACTATAAAACACTGATAAGAATTGTTCCTTATTAAATAAACTGAACTAAACTATGACATCATCTGATCTAACGGACACACACTAGATTGAGTTTACTCACTGTGGGCTTGCAAACAAGCTGTCTTACCTTCGGGGAGTCAGAGGTCACCGTCAGCACCGTGTCGACGGAGCAGCCTGGGAGAAGCTCCACGTAAGAAGGGCTGAGGCTGAACACCGGCTTCTCTCCCTTCGAGGTGAGCACAGATCCATGGCCCAGAATGCTCTTGCTCCTTGGGGAGGAGATGGGGGGCAGGACAGGTTGGCTGGATAAATTCCTCCCCTTGCAGGTTTGTGTGGAGGGCAGAAAGCCGTCGTTATGCCAGTACAGCCGTTGCCTTCTCCGGCCAAGGTTAGTCAGCTTGAAGTGGTACTGGCATGACCCGTGGCTTACAGGACATAAAAAGGACGGTCAGGAGGTGAGGAATCCCATCTGTTACTCCATTTTGTTCTGATTCAGCACATGATCAATACAGCAAAGTGTGAGGCGTGAAAGTGACCTTTTTCATTCTACCTGAAGTACGAGCCCAGCTCCAGGCTGGAAGCAAAAGGTTTGTCACAGACAATTGTAGTGCCGGTGCCTGTGGCAGACAGAGCGACGGTGTGTGTTTGACTGTGCTGGATGGATACTTCCAGCCTGTCCTCGAAGTGAACTGCGTCATTCAGGTGAGCCACGACTCTCAGCTCCAGCTGGCTCCCTGGTGGCACTTCCCCCTCACTGGGCTCAACCCGCCAACACGACTTTTCACAACTCTGAAGAAACAGAAACACAATAATACCCTCTTCTCACCAACCCACTAAAAATCACCTACTGACCTCATTCCCACTTTCCACTGGCAAGGCAGCCCATCTATGAATTTTATGTGGAGTGTTGCATTTGATTGAAAGGGTGCACTGCATCGTGTGAAAACGTTGTGGCCAAATGCCTGTCAGCTTTAAAATTAACTATGATTAATGACAAATGCAGATGTATCAGACATTAATCTGGGTGTCACACTTCACAAAGGTTGAGTCTGGGTGGAAACGCTCCACAGTACGTTCGTTTCTCTCACAGCTTGTATGAAAGTGGAGGTGCTGAAATCGTCTTTACGTCAGAGTAGAAACGATATAACAACATCGTAAACAACTGTAAAGTGAAATATTAGTCAGATGAGCTTTTAACTGTTATGCCACAGAATAACCTGTGTGCCCACAGCTACAGAGTGATCTCTGTATGCTGATGATCTGGTTGAATTATTATGTGTTTAAACTGATTGCAGGGAGACAGAGCGGCGCGCCGGGTGAGCTCAGCTGACTTTTAACGAGAGAAAGAGACTGTGTCAATCGGAGATTTTCGTGTTTAATCCGAGATCGGTAGTGGCTACTGTTTGATCCACTGACTCGTGCTAGCATTAGCATAAACGGCCAAACGGCAAGACGGCAAAGCTCGGTACTGCATGTAGCAAGCTGAAAATGGTCTCCATCAACGGGAAAGGGACTGGGTAAGTCGAAAATGAGGCCCCGTGTCACAAATTTAGTGAATATCCCTTTCAAAAAATATACACAAAAGCCTTGACACTAGCATACTGTGAAGTCTGATGTGAGCATTAACAGACGGGCTGCTGCAAGACAAACACAAATTTCATACTTTTTCCAAACTCTGTAAATTATTCGATGGCGTTTATTTGAAAAAAGTCCAACGTAATGAGAAAATGGATGTAAATCTAATCAACAAAGCCCTTTACTGTGCTCACTGTGCTGTATATATATTTATCTGACCAAGCAGTTGTGGATCACAATCAATGTCCTATACGTCATTTCTGCTGATGGATGGCCAGAGCATAAACTTTTAATTGGTATATTGAGAATGGGCTTCCTACAGACGCAGTAAAGCCTGGGCACTGTCGATTCCTGTAGGACAACAGAGAGGTTTTTGATCAGTGGAGGAGAATGTCTTTACTCACATACTGCAATTGACATCTGCGCTGCTTTAATGAAAGCAGAGATTGCACTGAGATAATACCGGCCGAGTCAAATAGGAAGATGTAGAGGCCACTACCGTACAGAAAAGTCCGGCACCGCTCCACCAGCGAGTGACTTTGGAGTCACAGATCACTCTCTCAGCGTCTGTATGATCGGGTGAAGGAGCCAGTGAAAGCAAACTCGCTGCGGGTCGATACTGGAGTGATCAAGGTAAAGAGGCGGGTGGAGTCAGACCAGGGGGGAAGAGCAGGAGGTTGTCTCCCCAGAGAGAGAGGCGCAAGATGATTGGAATCGCAATAATCACATCAAACCTGCAGCATCCCACAGCTTAATTAGCATTGATTGATTTGGAATGCAGCACAATTCAAAAGGGCTTGGAATCCAAATCTGCGCCGAGCAGAACATAAACCTGCAGAAGTCGTGCACTGGTGCTGTGGCTACAGCAGCCATTTGTCCTGGTTAATGTTATAAAGAGTCACACAAAAAAAGGCTTCATTTTTTAAACCAATCAACTTGAAACAGAGCGCGAAAATATGGTTTTGCCCACATTATATATGTGTCTACTGTTACACAGTCTCTATTTCTCTGTATATATGTTCACACTTTAAATACAAAAAAGAAAAATAGCCTACAGAAAAATGTAAAGAGTTCTCATTGCATACATAACTATGTTTATGTCTGAACTGTGGTGCTTTGACTCTATTCTGCACACAGCACATTCCAGAGGCCTCGATATCTGTGACAATGTGTCAAATCATTTCTAAAAGTCTAGATTGGATTTCTCACAGACGGTCACTTAGATGACAGACAAGAGTGGAAACGTTCCGCAATATCCCCGCAATCTTCTGTCATCAGGGCTCTTTGTGTGGCTTCCTGCCAGGCTATCGAGTGAGATGTAATGAAATTCTAGGAGAATCTGCATCGATTGATGCTTTAGAGTGCAGCGGGAAACTCCTTCCCCTCACTCTGCCTCAGAGGAGAGGACGGGGTCACATAGCTGTGCTTACACTGGGGTTACCTGGGTGCATGTTGGAATTTGTGTGCACGTGGTTATGTCTGTTCGGTCTTTAACACCGTTTCAAAATACTAAATCCAGGTCCAAGCCCCATCTTTTCAATATGCTGCAGTGCTGTGTCCCGTGTTGTTTCAACACATCTGAGTAAAAGAAAAGACACTGAAGCAACGGCAAAGACAAGAGGACATGGCTGCAGTTGATAAAGTCTGTCAAACAAATGAAGAAAAAGTTCTGGATTTTGCGAGAGGATGCTAACGTGAAGATTTTACATCAAGCATTAAGATTTCATATTAAGCATACAACATCAAGCCTTTTAATAGGGATATTTGCGATCATATACAATGTTCTGCAGCATTGTCATGATGAATGGTTCTGTCACGAGAGCTGGAGCTCCTTGCTGACATCACCGCTGGCCGAAAACAACAGAGGTGAAGCGGCATTTTAAGAGCTTCGACACTCTGTCGAAAAAAGGTCATTTTAAAAGATGAGACGATCACAGAATGTTTAGTGGCGTCCTCTCATGTTCTGACACTAAAACATGAAGTTGAACTAAAGTTTTTAACCTGGAGACGGCTGTTTCAGCTGCTTCATAAAACAAACAGCCGTTTCCGGCTTATTAGCTGCAGTATGACTTTGTGTTTTAGTGTCAGTAACGTTACAAACCTCCGTTGTTTGCAGCTAGCAATGACATCGGCAACAAGCTCCAGCTCTTGTGACTGCACTTCATCATGACTTCATCATAATAATGCTGTAGAACATCGTATATTATCAGAAATATCCTGATTATAAGGTTTAATGTGCAAAGAAACAAACGTCTCCTTTAAAACAATAACCTTCACCAGGGTTACTGGCTAAGTGTCAGTTTGGTTTTTCCGAGCTCTGTGGGTCTTTCAATTGACAGGTTTTGATAAATTTAATAAATATAATACAATTTAATTATAGAATGGACCTACTCTCTTTGTAATGTGTCTTCTTAGTTACCATTTGGCACAATGTACAGTAAATAAAATTAATTTGACAGCAAACTAGTTAAAATGTCTCAAATATTATTTGTTGAAAGCAGTTGAAGTGGCAGATAATGAGTAAGCACATTGCATTGTAAACATTAAAAGACCATTTTGTGCATAAGATACGACAAACACAAATAACAACAAGGCAGGCCGAGCTGACCATCACTCAATCAGTTGTTCAGATCACACCCATCTATTTCATCCTTGGGTATTGACAAAATGACACCATCTAAGTGGTTCATAAAGTTAAAGCGCTCAGAGGAAAAAAAAAACCTTCTCTCCAGGGGCGGGACTTTAAATTGGCCTGGCAACTAATTATTTCAAGACCTAACAAAGCATTGAACCTATTAACTCATTAATTACATGTCAAATTAGACTGAAATTAGTCACAGGTGCACTGGAAGACATACAGAAGGTTTGCACAAAAGAGCAATTTACAGATGGTTGAGCAGGTGTGTAATAAACACATAGATCCACTAGTAAAACCATTTCTGTAGGTCTGTAGGTCTCAAGGTGTAAAAAAAAAAGTGCCGTGTTAATGTCAATCTTAATCTATGTCATTTGTGTTTCTTCGTTGTTATTCCTAGTATGTGGATGCCTGGATGCTGAGTGTTTGTACCATGCGAGCAGTAAAATTGGCTGGAATAGGCGACTGGTTTGACAGGTGCAGGGCTTTAGTAACGTCTGTCAGAACCCGGATTTTGCCAAAGTCCAGCTGAGGGCTCTGAACATGGACTATCGGTCCCTGGCCAATACATGACAAGGCCGCCTCCTAGGACAGAACAGAACAGAGGCAGATTGGAGAACACACATTTACTGACTGACTTTGAAAACCTATGCCAGTTTTTAAACAAAAACCCACATGCACACATCTGCATGGTCACAGACAGACATTAGACTTTAACAGACCAGGGGTGGCTGGATGCTGCCGAACAAAGCGATGCGCAGAGTGTGGTGCAGCTTTCCAACAGCTTTAGCCAACAGACAGACAGGAAATTCTTCTGAGCTGTTCGGAAGAATCACTCCTCTGGGTTTGGAGCTGCCAAAGCGAAGTGACGGACTCTCCTCGTCTTCCTGGAAAAGGTGACGCAGATAAAAAAACGATTAATTTTGTGAATTTTGTGCAGCAAGACGTGCCTTTGTTTCCACACCTGCGCCAAGTTGCTATTTTTGTGTACCGACGTGAATAAAAAAAAGGGGTCCTGCACACCATCAAGAGCTTGCAGTTTTGGACTGGAGCTTCTTCTTGTCTGTCGCACCTGTCACCGAAGTCTCTTTTGAGTGTGCAGAAGTAATTTTTCATCGTGGACCGACATGAACCAAGCTGCGCTGAGATGGGTGGAGCAGCGCTACAACGGGTGTGTCAGTAGAGGTGAGCTGGTGCAGTGCGAAGTTTAAGTCTTTTTGGAGGTGAACTTGTGCTTGTGCCTCCGCCAGCCAAAACCAGGTCTAACGCCTGGGACTCACATCTTGCATCTGCATCGGTGGCACATCTGCTTATTTTTTCAGCACCCATGACAACAGATAAGAGCAGCCACACAGCACGCATGAGAGGGACATCAGACGCACATCTCAAACACACCAGTGGCGACGCAACACTTCAGCTCAGGAGGCACAGATTAGCAGAGAACAATAAAACATAGTTCATATTTATAGTAAATCCAAGCTGTTTGATATAGACTGGAAAAACAACAGTAAAAAATTGGTTAAAGTTTACATGAACATGGGAAAAGTAATCAAAATAACTGATTGAATGCAACCTTTTTAATCATATAAAGATTATTGACCTTCTAAATACAGGCGCTTGAATGTCAGCTCCTGCCTTGTATCTGTGGTGGCTTTAGTCAGCGTCAACTGCCTGATTCACATTTAGTTTAACAAACAAGAGTCGGCTTAATATTTCGCATGATTAACTGAAATAGATGGTAGCATTCAGAACGAATGTAAGGGGGATAAAATGTAGAGTACACCCACTAGGAACTACAAGATTTTGGATAGGTGTGTTCATGCGCGCTCTTGCACACCAAAGCCATGAAAATAACTCGCCGCTGACTTCGCTGCACCGCCCGGACACACATCTTTTGTGCACCTCCCCAGTGAGTCGGCGTCGCTGATCTGCCGCGTCTCGCTTGTAATTGTCGTTCACGCTTGCAACGTCTGCTGCATCTGCTGCAGGCAGCGGGGCTTCTGCACGCCTTGTCTCACCACATTGATTTTTCATTTGATGACTCCCATTAATATGATAAGTGTTGTTATTTTGTGATACATTTAATTCATATTGACTTACAGACAGAAATCTTTTTTTTTCCCTTTTATAATTTTTTGGGGGCTTTTTGCCTTTATATACAGGACAGCTGACG
>JAQLOL010000023.1:5526647-5543718 GCA_029783665.1 Naso thynnoides
ACAAGAGATTTTAAAGCTGCATCCCAGAGACACAGAGAGGATTAAAAAAATAATTTTGGGGTTTCACATTATATCCCTCATTTGGATACATAGAGATAAGATTAAAAATTGGTGGAGTTGCCCTTTAAGAAAGACATGTTCCTGTGCCAAGTAGTTGTCAACATCACAAACAAGACAGGAGGCTGTTTTGAGTGACAGAAAACACTCAGAACATCATTGGTACCAATTGGTACTAAGAGCATCAGTAGCCTGGTTTTTATCTCAATGTGAAGCGAATCTTTTGAAAAAGAAAGATAAAGACATTTATGCATTTCCATGAAGTCATTGGAATTAAAAATAAACTATAAAAATTAAAATAAACTCAGTTTTGTCGGAGGATGGCGGTGCAGGCAAAGTACCACAACATGGCTGTAATAAAATGTAGAAATAGAGGTTACAAACCGAAAAACAAAACAAGTAGTCTCCCTGGCAACGTACAACTTGGCAATGGAGAGAGGTCAGCAGGAATTACTTTAAATTTTTGGTCTCCTCATCGGTCACAACTGGAAAGACGTCAGCGTCAGTGTTCGCTATGTCACAACTTACTCAGCAAATGTGTTTCTGTCTCCCAGTTTGCACCTTGAACCTTTCTCACATAGGTAAAAACCCACCTCAAGTGAGCATAAAAACTTTTTATGAATTAGAGGATTTTTTTTTTTTCCTTTCTATTTTTGGCATTCCCATCACCCTTCTCTCGTGGGATAATTCAAAATGCACATGAGAAAAGGGTGATGAAAACCCAGCTAATGCTATCGGTGAGGTGAGATTTTGTGCAGAACTCAGAGGATATTAAAAGAAAAGACCAACCCTGCTGCCCTCTGAGAAGAGATCCAGAAGTATCCGCTGTCGTGCCACCAGACTCCAGAGTACCTTCTTTCCTCTGGCTGTTTTCAATTCATCTTCTCCACTCAAGTAAAAAAAAAAGTTTAGTTTTTATTCATTTATTAACCATTAATCAATTCTTACTTTTTTTTTTAGTTTTATTGGTATCATAAAGGTTGTACTAACTACATTTTGTTAATACAACCTTGTGTCATGTTTCTTTAATCTGTGGATAAAGTTAATCTGTTTTCCCCTGATTCTGCTGAGTCAGCCCTTTCTCCTAAGTTAAGCTAATGGCTCGCTGGCACTAGCTTTGTGTTAATGAAGTGGTATCAATCTTCTCAGCTACCTCTCTGCAAGACTATGAATGAGGATAAGGCACGATATAGGCCGGAACGAACTGTTCTTTTAAGGCCATTGAAACGTCAGGGGAAAATGTTTTCGTGTCTGACCTCAAAGAAACAATAAGAAACTGTTGCGCTGAGTATGGCCTGAGCTGTGGCCTTCGCGGCCTTTGATTGACCTTGTTTTTTGATACATGTGAGCATATGGGCGAGCACAGCCCAGCGGCAGCTTTGACTGGAGGGAGTTCAGTGGCAGATACACAGGAATTTCCCAAATGAACATGAGTGTTTGTTTGTTTGTTTGTTTTCAGGTCAGGATTCAGATAGAAAAACCTTTACAGATTGCCCAAATGTTAGTCACTTCAACACCTTATGGAAATGTTACGTCAAATTATATAAAAGGGAAGTGCTTCAGACTGTGGAGAACATGAACGGGGTCAGTGATTACGCATCATGTACAAATTAGGCTGCTTGGGCTGCTCGCATCATGTTTCTTCCGGCTGACCAGGTGCAGATGAGCTACTCAGGTGTGGCAATTTGAAAGCTTTAAAAAAATAAATGCAGATGAGTGTGGGCAGCAGACATATGTCTCACCTCCTGACTGTGAGAAGACATGAAAAAAAAAAATCTAAGTATGTAGACTCAAGCAGAGATGTTCCGATATCAGCCGTTCCTTCCCAATACCGATTCTGATACCCAAACTTGCACAGAGGCCGATACATAGTCCTGATCCTAAACCAGAACATAAAATAAAAAGATTTATGTGGAACGCTATAAAACAGTGGTGCAACAGCAACTTAAAAACTAAAATCTAGGGAAATCTAATTCCTTACACATCACCTTTCTTACTGGTGAGTGGACTTTGCAGTGTAAATTAATGTCAAATGTAGAAATTTTGCTATTTCTGTCAAATCTGTTTTTCTTCACCACTCCTTAAAATAGTAGTTCACAGTGGCAGCACACAACTTCCTCTTTACTGTTTTAGAGTGGCAAAGAAAATTTTTTCTTAGGTATGTAACTTCAGTCAGAGGTGACTAAGCTCACTAGAAAGCAGCTGGGTACCGTTTAGCAGCTGACAGATCACATGGTCTCGGATCGGTGCACAGACTGGCACACTCACCGATATCGATACCAGCATTTTCGGGGGCATTTTTCTGATTCTGGTATCGGTATCAAAGATGGTCAAAAAAAGCTAAACCTCTCACTGACCGTTCATTTCCTGTATCAGTCACATGAGTTTCGCCACAGTCCCGCCCCTTTAGGAGACTAGAAGCAGTCTTGAGTCCATTCATTCTTATGGGAGAAATGAACGTGATCACACTCCGATCAATTCTTTCGCCCCATCGTCACTAAAATACATATTGGACCCATTTTTCACAAGGCACATATCTTTCAAACATTCTGACACAAAAATGTCATTTTTCAGACACACAAATCAGGAGAAAATTAACTTTGTTCCACACCTGTCTCCGTCTCAGCAACACAATCTGGTGAGATTTGGGAGCCGGTGCTTCCCGCCTTGCTTCCCAACGGACATAAACAGACATTTAGACGGTCTTGTAGGTGGAATCATGAATTAAAAGTTGAAAGTTCATTGAACAAATATCATGCAACGCAAAATTCATCTGCTTTAGTCCATTCACACAACACTGATAACACTACCGGACGAGGCGGAGGGATTGTGGTTCCTATCTATCTCCACGGGAGACGTGACTCCGCCCACTCAGGAGACGGGAAGTGTGTACACCATTTCACACCACTGGCACAGCAAACAGTGGGGGATCTTGTGTTAGTAACTGACTACCTCTGTCGGTATCGGAGCAACTCTAGACTCTCGTACAGTACAAATAATCTGATATTGAATTGAATATAATGTTTTCTTTTACTGAACTACATGTAGTAGACCTGATGAAGTTATTCATCACTCTGCAGATTAGGATTTTAAATCCCACAAAACACAAGACGGCAACTGCAAAATCTTAATTGTGCCATTTCATTTATCTTTTCTCTTTCATCATGTTACCCTTTTCCTTCTTCATTTGTTCCTCTTCTTTTGCCGCCAGTTAATCTATAAACATGAAATTCTCAAAACTGAAGAAACTAAACTATACTCTATGCATCTGCCTTATGTCTTAGTTAGAGCAAGTAAAAGATTTAAGTTCTTTCCCTCACTGATAATCACCACCTTATGCATTACGAGTCTGCAAAAGTTAAGACTGATGTTTTGTATTAGATATTCCTGAATATTAAAAGATGATTTAAGAAAATGAAAGTTATATTTCAGGTTACCAGTGTGTGTGAATAGGTCTAAAAAAAATCAATGACGCCTGATAGTTGTGTTGAGTGTTCAGATACATATTTTATCCCCAAACTTTATCCCCAAAGTTAATATTTTAGCATATCTATGATTTTTTCTGTTTAATGGTGAAAACTGAAGACCCGATACATACCTTTATCCCATATGTTCTTCCTCATTTCCGTTTTTATCTACGAGTGTCTCTGTCCTCAGGGCTTCCTGTCAGACCTGCTGCAGAAGGCTAACAGACACTATGATGACCAGAAGCTCCAGGAGTACACGCAGACCATAGTAAGACTCCCTCACTAACACACACACACACACACACACACACACGGACGCACGGACCCCAGGTGCACCGTGTACCATGCTGTAATTAGACAGAATTCTTTTTGAGCTTAACCTTGTGCTCTGTATTAGGAACATAAGACAAATTTTTAAATCTTTTTTTTTTAAACTCACCAAATCATAAATACATTTTAAAAATGGATCTTTAAGTATGAAGTTCTAAACAATGAGTTTTGCTCGCGCTGAGACCTCTCAGCTGTTGTACTGACTGTGCGCGTTGCGGTTAGTTTTATACTCTGACGCTCAATGTTTGCTCTCTCATCTAAATGAGTATTTTGTGAGTCTGTTGTTTTGTGGAGGAAGCAAATTATGTCGTGTCTCTGCAGCGATGCCGAATCTTCCACGCCCGCATCACGATGCATCTTATAATCGAGAAAGTTCCCCACCTGGACGCCAGCCACCTCATAATGCCACATGATTGGTTAAAAACTTTAACATTTGCATAAAAAAGCTTAACATTTCTCATCCTACCAGCATAATGCAATGTGATTTGTTTAAAAAAAACAAAAACAAAAAAAAACATTTGCATCAAAACTAGCATTTGTTCACACGCACACACACACACGTGAAAAGAGTAATCTCTACGTCTTGCCAGCCCAACTCTGGACTTCCTGTCCTCCGGGGTAAGACAAAAAAAACAAATGAGGTGTCTTGCATCCAAGTCTCAAGTAATTTTTCAAAAACTTAAGGGGCCCTGTTTGACAATCTTTGGTGCATAGTCTAAAGTAATGGTGCCCGTTCAACTGGGGTGTGTCCAAATCCACTTTATTTACTATTTAGACAGAACATAATCAATGATAAATCATTTGCCGGTGTGATTTTTGGTAACGTGGATTAAACCAGCGTGTCATCTGTCATCGTATGTAAAAGCCAGGTGCACTTGAACATGGGGCATCGCTATTTAGATGACGGAGTCAATCGGCCACGGAACTGAGCGCCTCACATTGTGCAGGAGCAGCAGTCGTCTAAATACGTTGGCTTATGATGATAAACTCTGATTTCCCTGCAAGCAGCGATGCACTGATGGGCTGTTTAACTCATTATGAGAAGTCTAGCTGTGCATCCCCATGTGTGAGTGTGACCTCACCTTTGTACAAATACCGGTATCTAAAACGTGTGCCCTCTACATAGCAGGGAAACACAACGTGCTAGGCTTAAGACGTGGGTACACAGATGAGCGCAAGTCCATTTGCTTTTTTAGACAGCGTGGGCGCTGGGAATAAAAAATGACAAATTGGCTGATTAAAAATTGTAAAAGACGCTTGTTTTGTGCTGTACGCCATCTTCGTGACAGATAGAAGATAGAGCCCTACATGGCTAAACTCAAATAAAAGTTTAAATCTTGGTAAGACCAATGAATTCTAAAGACATTGCGAGTCAAACGCAGTCTTTATGAAAGGTGTATGTCTGGTGTCTCTTATTGGCCTGGAGACCTCAGAGACCCATCGAGCTGGTGGCAGCCGTGCTGTGCGCCTGAGTGGTTGCAACCCGTCGTGTCCCTGCAGGTTGTGTTTTTACAGCCCAGATGTGCCAACATCTGCTTCTTCCTGAAAGCCCCATAGCTGACCTGACCTGATTTGCTGAAGCAGTTTCCTCAACACGCTCGGTGAAGCACTTGGTCGTTGTTGTTTTTTTATTACATATTAGAGCCACAGATCCTAAAATCGTTGATTTAGAAAATGAAGCAAGCTGACAGATTTTGAATTGCATAGATTTGCCTTCATCTTGACAGCATATACCTATAAAAAACCTTCCTTTCAGTCTCTCTCCTCTGTCCCTTCCTTTCTGTGTTGTGCTTCCACTTTGTAGCTCAGGATGTTTGATCTGAATGGAGACGGGAAGTTGGGCCTGTCAGAGATGGCAAGGTAATGTGCAATATAACTCGCTTCTGTTCGCTCTATAAATGTTGAAACACATTGCCTGCTGATGTTCATTGACTGTCAATGGACTTGAATAATTTATAAGCTTGTGTGTCAGCTAATAAAGTCATTCTTTCCCACAGGCTTCTCCCTGTTCAGGAGAATTTCTTACTCAAATTCCAGGTGAGGTGAAGAAAAATGTTCATGTAAAAACAAAATGGCTACACTGGACCCGATTTATGTCACTAAAATACTTGGATGTAAAATGTAGGATATACAAAACTTTTCAATTTGGTTTGTTCCGTTGGGACTTCTGCTGTTTAGTATTTTGCTGTCTGGTCATCAAAATGATTTTGTTTTTACAGGGTGTCAAGTTGACCTCTGAGCAGTTTAATGCCATTTTCACATTCTACGACAAGGTAAGTGACATTGTATTTAAGGTGGTAATAACTATAGCTGTAAACTATTTTTACACATTCCCAAACACAAAGCAGAGATCTGCCCCCACATCAGTGTGGCGTAGATTCTCCTCCACCAGCTTTCAGTTGTTTGTGCACTTTTGGCACCAATAGTTCTTTTCCTTTGTTAGATGCTTGTGGGATTTTCTGTCCATATTCTGAGCAAAGTTGGTATCATTTGTGCTGCATTCACACGGATGGTAGACAGCAAACCAGATGTCGTTAAAGTTGATGAGAGCATGACGGTAAAATTTGATGGGGCCAGCAAAGAATTCCGACAATGGTAATGGCAGACAGCATGGCTGTCAAAAGTTTAAATGTTTTAACTTTTTTCTGTCCTCTGCAACAGAATTTACAAGCAAATGTTACGTCAATCCTCAAAAGCCTAATCCAAGGAGAAAACATGGCCGATCTTGACAATAAGAAGGTCGTTATTTTGGCGCAGTTATACCCAGAGCTGCATTTACTGCATCCTGAAACCTACCCAGATGTTACACGAAAAGCTGTTACGTCGAAGGCAGTCAACACAGAGCCGATTGTCCTCCAAAACTTTAACTTAAAAAGTAGCCACAGAAAATGAAGAGAAAGCTGCATTTTACATCTACATGCATAAAAGTTAAGTCAAATAAGGGTCACAAAATAATATCATTAAATATATTTTATTCCACTCTTTGTAAACAATGCTGTAGGCAGACATGGGAGCCATGCGTGTTTTGTTTTGATGTCCTTCCACTCCGTCGGACTGTTCATTTTTTCCCGTGGCGTTCACAAGGTGTCTCCCGCCGTCTGCCCTCTGCTTGATTCCATGTGAATGCAGCATTATAATGCTGGACAGCAACATCATCGTTCAGATTTTAATTAAAAAGAGTCAGCAAAAATTATTTTTCCCATATCTCCCATGTGTCTTAGCGCTGTCTGAACTGTTAGAACATCACGGGAGCTGTTGTCACATGCTGATTATGTAACTGCTTCATGTTGGTTAAAATGCTAAGGTTCGTTTGTGGATGAAGATTTAATTTGGCCACATTACTACTAGAATATAATGTAGCATGAAAAAGGATGGGTTAGAGTCAGGAAGGTTTGTTCCAGCAGTATTGTGTGAATGAAAATATGTGAGGTGGTGAGGGTGAGTTGGGGAAAATGAATTAACAGCATTATAAACACTGTAAAATAAGAACAAATTGCAGCACTGTACACCTTGCGAAAAAAAAATAGACTAGACTTTTGAGTCATGTTGTCTGGATGAGTCAGCGCTGTTTGGAGTCTCCCTTTGGTTTGAATCGTGAATATGGAAATACCTTGTTTTGTTTAGGGTGATCCCTGATTGCCTAGGGAAATGAGTTGAGCTCAGCACACCTGTGCCTTTGTAAACAGCTCAGGGTGGCTGAGCAGTGGTTTAGCTAATGGCCACATTTTCCACATTAGTAGTAGATTGGGGGGGGGCGCTACTGGGAGTGATGGGACACGATGCGAACAGGAGCAGAGCAAAGTAACATGGGAGGTAACTGCATGTTAACAGGTAAATGTCATTATGTGAGATCCTGTCAAATTAAAAGCATACATCAGCAACAATGACCCTGACGACACGCATACAACTAACTGGTATTACATTAACAAGCAACAAAACAACGTGATTAACATATTATGATGTTTGATGAGGCCACAAATAAAATGAATGACAACCAGACGGCGCACTCTATTCAGTTTAGTGCTCGGGCTGCACAGCTCCGTGTCAGGTAACATCATCAGGAAGCACTGCCATTAGCTTAGCTAGTAGTGTCAGGAACGTTCTGTCGTTACCGACGGCCAATATGATCAACACTCCTGCACTGTGTCAGTTGTGGAAGTTCCAAGAAAGGTTGGAAAACTTAACATTGCGTCCGTGTTCATTACATAATTCTGTGGCGTAGGTTTATGTTATAAAGTTTGCCGTACAGCTCTGTGGTATTCACACACAGCAGTAGATGTTTTGGCAACCATGTCTCATTGTCCAGATGTCAGTGATGTCGGGAGAATCTCAACGCTGATTGGCTGTCGCAACACAACAACACTTTGTGTCACTCCATTTTGTTGGCTGAGTGACATGTGACAGCGGTGAAAGTCTGCGTCTGGTATTTGGCTTAATATCAAACCAATTTGAATTTTTTTTTTTACACGGGCGCACACCGAGAGGAGACACAGTAAATGACTCAGTTTGAGCTGGCACAGCACCAGAGGCTCTGTGGTGATAAATGCTGTTATAATTTGCTATTGTGAGCTAATCATTGTAATTAAATGTTTTGCTGCTCTCTGATAATGCTCTGTAGTGGCAGTGATTCATCCACTTAATGACACGTTTGCTGTCACACTCTGTGTGTGGGGGAAAATGTAAAATACAGCCATCTTTAGTTCTACAGCGGTGTGTGGTACGTTGACAACACCAAGTGCCAAATATTTTACACCAAAATCCAACATGCCTTTTTCTTTTGAAAGAACAGAAAAAGTGATTGACGTAGCCTTTTTTATATTTAACCCAATTCTACAGTGCATTTAGCCCTGTTTCCAATATAACGTAGTGAATATTTGATTTGGAAATCTTGTGGAACATATTAGACAATGAACTGAGAACTAGCATCAGTGTCTGGTCTGTTGGAAGACAAATCTTGTCATTCTGGTAAATGGGGAGAGTTTGTTTGAAGTGTGCAGGCTGGCACCAGGGAACAATACAGGAAGTATCTTTATAACTGGCAATTGTTAATGTAGTCTCACAATTAAATAAAAAAATAAAGTACTCTCTACTACAGTACTATGACTGCAAAAGTGAGTCTCAACTGTCAGTCGAAGCTTATTGAAATCTGCTGATAAAAGCCAAGCGATACAGCTGAAAGCTCCATGAAATTTCCAGTGAGATCAGATGATGTTGTGCTTAGATTTTTTTTGTCTTAATTTTATTTCGAGCCATTGACTGTCTCGGACTGCCAATGCACGGAACCATCCTTGCATGTCTGTTTGGGGAGCAAGAAGTCAGGGATTGCGTGCATGTTCTTATGAGATTAGACTGAAGACGAGAACTGTCTCCAGGTCACTCGCAGAGGACAGGGTTGAGTGGTAAATTATAGATAAGCCGCTAAGTTCCATTCATGTCGACTCTCTCCGCGAATGGAAGCACTAGCATTTATGTGTGCAATTAGTTTCATCATTTCGTTATGAGCTCTGCCCCCGCAGCAGGAAGCAGAAACACGGGCAGCTGCTGTCACTGGTGCTGAGAAATCGTGGGCACGGCAGAGTGTGCCTGGTCAGCTGAACGCTAACATGGCTCACAGTGCCACAGCCCCAAACTGTGCGCGGACTTGGAAATGTCTGAAATGCAAGATGACAAGCAACTTACTTAGACTGACTGGTAGCTGATGTCGCCCTGCTTTCCCAGAACTCGAGGAACTTTCATCCTGACAGTAAAAATAAACAGAATTCACACATTATTCCCAAGATCTAAGACACTTCAGTCTAGCTTTGTGAACATCAAAAGGCATCCTCCAGAGTAAAAATAAGACTGGAAGGCCAGCCATCTTTCCGTTCATCTTGAGACTGAGCCTGGATGAAAAGGACATGTTTTTTTTTCCTCCTGTCAGGGGAAAATTGTAAATAATTTGGACATGTTCTTTGACCCGAAACTCAAAACACGACTGTGAGACCTAACTGATGAAGCAAAGTGGCTCCACACTGACTTCACAGCCGACCCCTTGACAGAATTGTGAATGAGAAGTCTTTTTAAAGTCATCATTCATGAATGGCTGTCTGACTGGTGCACTCATGATTACTGCCACAAAATATTATATGAGGTTGAGCAGCAGTGCATGACATAAAATGGAAACGCAGAAGCTGGTGCACGCTGCTCAGAAAAAACACAACACTAATTTTAAAATAAATTAATTTAGGTGTGATAGACAGCTACAAATTTTTTCAGCTGTAGCTTAAATGGCGGCAGTTTGATCATGTTCTGAAGTCCATGCCAGTTATCTTCCGTCCTCTCTGAATGTTTAGGAGACGAAAATAAAATTTGTCGTGTGCTGCTGTCTTCTCCTTTCAGGACGGGAACGGTTACATCGATGAGCAGGAGCTGGATGCCCTGCTACGAGACCTTTACCAGAAAAACAAGAAGGTGAGACGGGACTTTTGTTTACGGGCTGTTGCATAACAGCGCATGCAACGGACTGGCTTGTGACCTCTGACGCCTGATGCAGTTTCTTTATGATCATTTCTTCCGTCATACCTTACACATATTAGACTACAAACAAAATGGAAATATTCCTTAAAAAAACAGTATTTTAAAAACAGTTACTTCATATAACATGCTACGCTGTATGACGGCATTCCAATACTACTGCGAACAAGTGCTCAACTCTACGTCATCAAACTCAACCGCTGCCACTAGTCACCGATTGGTCAGGTCAAAAATTTTTATCTACAATTCTTAAGACCGCCCTAATTGCCAGACTGACTCATCTGAGCTGAGCGGAGGAAGGGTGTAGCCAGGTGAAGTAACTATAAAGGCTCATTTATGCTCCCCTTACATACGAAAACTGATCTGTACATTTTAAATGATATAACTGCCACTGCCCTTATTCTTCCGTACGTACCCTACATTGGGGTGGATGTTATGTAATATACCCAGTCAAGGTCGCCTTGCACTGCTTGTTCAGCGACTTGATGTGGGCTCGAACAAACTGATCCTGCATGGACCTCCACCTCTCCTCCGTTGCTGTCCAGCTAACACTCAGTTCCCATTCAGTTCAGTTCCCAGCTGTGGTTGGAGCTGTCTTTCCCTGTGCCCGGGCGAGGTAACGTTATAAATTTGTCTGCAATTCCATACCAACTCGCACAGCCTCTCCTCAAAAAGTGCAGTTTTTCCAAAATATTATTCTTAATTGTGTTTCGCTGCTCTTGCTTTACTGTCAGCTACACCACCTGACACTGCCCCCGTGACTTTTAGTGGATCTGCTACATTCAATCCAGATCCGTAAGCTTCTAGGGGATGGACAGAAATACAGATGAAATGAACGCAGAGTACAGACAGAAGGCTCCATCCATATCCGTGTCCGTATGTATATCTAACGTAGAGCGTAAATGGATCTTTGGGGATCAGTGTGACAACCGTTTTAAACTTGTTTTGTAAATTAAAGGAAGCCAAAAAAAACAGCAAAATCTGTGTTTCACGTTTCCCAAAGTTCTGACCATCATGCTCTCTCTTCATGGCTACAGTCAGCTCCAGCAAATATCCTATTGAATGGAAGGTTTGGCAGTAAAAAAATCTGACCATGCTGGACAATACTGATGGAATATCTAGCTTAAGTTTGATCTAAATGTCACCACCTGGTTTCCTCTGCATCACTGACACCATCGACCTCCCTGTGTCGTGTTTAGGAGGTGGACTTGAAGAACCTGTCGGGCTACAAGCAGAGCATCATGAGCCTGTCTGATGGAGGGAAGCTCTACCGTGGAGAGCTGGAAATCGTCCTCTGCAGGGACCCAATTGTGTGACTTTCGCTCCTTTCTTACTGTATATCTTCATTTTTCTCTGCCTGCCCCGCCCTGCTCTCCCGTGACCACACCCACTTTCAGCTGCCGGGTGACATATACCAGGTGCATGTGCCAGACACCCCTCCCACCCTCTCAGTCCTAAACATGACCCCTCTGAACCTTCTAGCTGTTTACCTTCTCAGCTCTCCCTCATGTTCATAAGCATCTCTGATCTCATCCCCGCCCATGCTGTGCCTGACTTGCAATTCAAAAAAAGCCCAAACCCGTGATTTCACAGATATGACCTTTTGACCTGTTGGTGCCCCCTGCTTCATTGAACCCTCCTTTCCCTCGCTCTTTGAACTTTGCATTAGATACAATATATAATCCAACAAAACTGCAGACAGCTGTGTTTGAATTTATCTAATTTATATGTAATGGAACTGGTATCGACTTTTCCACATCTGTTGTCCTGAAGCCCTCTTGTTCCATTGTCATGATATAATTTTCATTTTCAATGTTTGTTTTCGGCTGAAACTGTCAAATAAAAAGAATTAATAAACTGTCTTAAGAAAAAATCGGTTTTGATATGATATGAACATGATTTTGAGAGAATCTGTCATGTTGGTTATGTCACACTGAGAATAATTACCTCTTCAACTTCCTTGCGCATTACAGTCTAAAGTTTAACTTCAAAGCCATTCAGCGCTGTGTCATTCTTTTAAAACTGCATTTCCTGATTTCTTATTGCTGTCATGCCCGGAATACCAACTTATTTCATCAAGTCCTTCCAGCTTTAAACTTCTCCCTTGCCTTCACACAGGCATAAGCATTAAAAGGATTAACTACAGAATCAGTGATAAAAAGAGCTATATGATACACAAATGACTGTCATGATAATGTTAAATTTAGAAAAACACTGAGGGGAGACTTACACTTCCTGACACTGTAAAACAGTATAGAAACAGAGTAAATGAAAAAAAAAGTAAAAACTTTAGGTACTACATTCAAAACTCAAAAAATGAGAAAAAGTTTTAAAAAAAAATTGTTAAAAGACGCTTAAAAGACACAGCAGAAGACAGGACACCTTTAAGGGCCGATCACATCGAGAGGCGTCCTTAGAAAAGCTTTGGCAGCAAATCGTTTTCTATGGTGCAGCGTGCTGCTATCTTGCTGCTGTGCGACACGTTTTTTAGCAGTTTTTGGGCACACATAAAAGTTAAAATACTTTAAACTTTTCAACTTAAAGGGTGGAAGCGCACAGCTTGTCTATGTCACTTCTGGCCGAAGCAGCCAATTGGATCAAGTCGGACGTGGGCTTTACTAAAACTCACCATGTCACCGAGTTAAACTGACTGTATTTCGTACAGATGCACTCCAAAGCGTTTCTGGAGCGGCTACACCTGGTGTGAGGCTTCACAGTGTAATCAGCCCTTAAGAAGAAAGGATAAAGAGAAAACACCAAAAACAACAAGTGTGTGTGTTAGACCTCTGAGTGCTGAAAGACTTGAGGAAGCTCAACCCTTGAATGAGCGCACCAAGCTGTTACAGAAATAAAAGATCAGGCTGAACATGAAGAGAATTAGAGAGACAAAAAAAATATTCATCACAATCATCAAAGGTACAGCGGTGGAACACAATAGGGCACTTCAGTACATGTGGCTTCACCCTGAAAATGGACCTTTTAGCAAAATGTGAAAACCCCCAAAACACACTACGATGGAACAACATGAGAATTTTTCAAATCCAAGAATGAAGTAAAAGAGGGGATAAAGACGGATATGTACAAGAAATGGTACTCAATCTACCCTTAAAAAAAAAAAAGAAGAACATTTTGAAAAGGCAAATCACTCACTCATGACTAACGCTAAGGATTAAACAGCGCCTCCGTGATGGAACTAAAATTACAGTCCGTGATGCAGCAGGAAAGAAAGTGAACTTTGGTCGACCAGGACTTTAAAACTACAAAAGAAATAAGTTGAACGTAAAACGTGTAATATTTACACATTACAATGTCTGTAAAAGTGACTTCTTTGGTATATATAGTGTTGAATTGTGTACTTACGTTATCCTAAATGTTTCTAACAATGTTCAAACTCAGAGAAGGCCTAAATTTGTTCAAGGAAACGGTGCGTTTTATGTTGTCACCTGTCGATAACTTTCAAAGTGACACCAGGAAGAGAGTGAGGAGGGAAGTCAGGAAATGGGACTAAACATGAACAAAACTTAGCCCACATTATCTGATCTCTGGGGATGCCCCAGTCATTCAAATAGATCTTTTTTTTTTAAATCTGTAATGGTGGCTGTTTAAGTGAGGGATAATCAACGAGGAGGTATGCGTTATACGGTTTTGAGGCACAACGTGGAGGCGAAGAACCACCTGACGCGAAGCACAAAGCGGGGGACAATTGATGACAAGTTTGCAACAGAAGATGGACACTTTCAGACAAAGGTGGTCAATAGGCGTTAAAGCAAGTTATATGGATTGTTCTAACGAAACTTTATCACAGTCAAGAGCCACCAAAAATACCATCGCTAAGTTTCTCTGTGACTGATTCTGCTCAAGGTTTTTTGTTTCTTTTAGCTATGTGGTCCTCTGTCAAATGAACATTGTTTTCTGTAAGAAAAAAAAAAAAGGTTCAGTAAAAAGTTCAAAAAAACAAAAGAAGAGTAAAAAACAGTCAAACTGTGCTGGACTTACACCAGCAACGACAATGGCTGTTGTTTGCTTCTAGCACTGACTCACACAGCTTTATTTGCAGCTTGATGTCTCCCGGTTGCATGAGGAAAATGACTAAGGAGACAAACGGAGTGATATCGCTGAGTCTGCACTGCAAGGATCGCCTGTTTTCCCCTCTGCGAGTGAAATCAGACAGCATAACAAAACACTTCCCCCTTCCTTTTGAGTTGCTGATAACAAGGACGTGGAGCTGCATAAAAAGCTGACCTAAAGTCCCTGATAACATCAGTTTGAAACCTGTTTCTGAAGGATTCACAGACTATCTCCAGTCATAGATTTTGCCTATATGATAAAACATTTAAGCTCAAGGTACATATGTGAAAACTAACTGAACATATATTAAAATGTAAAGCACAAACTGAAACTCTCATATATAACCAAAGTAAATTCTATAGAATAATAATCTGGTGCGACATCCCCCTAAAGGGAAGCCCTGGGCTGTGTAGAAAGCTCTAAAAGTGAAAAAAATCATGCAGAGCCTACCACATAAAGCGATAAATAAAATAAACCTACTGAACTTAACCACGACAATGATTTAAATTTGGTTGTAATTTTAGGCATTCACTCGAAAGTCTTCCTCTTTTCCAGTTGAATGTAAGGTGTGAGGTTTTCCCGGCTCCTGTGCCGAGATGTTACTTCTGAGATAGTAGGACAGGACATGGTATTTCTCGTAAAACCCCTATAATTGAGTTGACGTGCTTTTACAGCCATCTGAATAATGCAGCAAGCGCACAAGTTCCCAACTCAGTGTGGAGCTGGCGCAAACCGACATCAATAAATCAGAAGCATTTAAATCTTTATATGACATGCAGCTGCACAAGGAAAATGTGCTTATCACTGAAATTGCAATAAGAATTTAGATAACAGGAAGTCCAATAGTGCCAATAATATTTTTAAAAGTGAGACGGCAAAACACTGCACGCAGTGGACAGAGGTGATAATTACCTGAAAATGTTTGTTTTTAAAATTTTTGTTTGCTACCTTGCCACCATTAGCCGCCTTAAGCTAAGGGACAAAACACTGATGATATTTAATGAACTAGTTTGTATTTTATTACAATTTGATAACAGCAAAAATTAATGGACAAAATGAAACATGGCTTAATAAAAAGAAGAGGGGCACAACTTGGGAAGCCCCCTAAATAATTTCAGTTTCACAGGAATGCTAATACTTTTATGTTCGCTGTTATTAGTCAATATAGCTAACAGACTTTGAACACAAACATTGGGGCAAATTTCCGTGTTCACGAGAAGAAGCCATACGAACGCACCCCACTAGTTGTATTCATGATGTCGTAAGTCAAATTCATCAGAAAGCTTCAAGTTCACAAGTTGTGACGTGTTTGCTGATGTTTTCAGAAATGGCGGAGCCCATATTGGCCCGTACAGGACCAAAATAAGTGTAGACAAGTTGTTAATCTAGATCAAAAATCATCACCTTCGTCGTCTCATCTCTTGTTCCGTGTGGAACAACGTGTGGCATTTAAACACAAAGATGTAATGGAACATTTCAACGTAGAAAGCCTGGAGGGGAACAAGTGTTCTTTTAGCATCCATATGACTGTTTCCTAGCAACGCTGTTTTTCTGCTGCTACCACTTCAACGCCAAGCCTTCCTGTACACGATTTTACGACACGACTTCACGACTGCACGAGTTCCATTTGAAGGCAGCATTATAACTGCACATTGAGATATCTGCATAAACTACAGGGCCAAGTCACAGATAGTGAGCTAGCGTTACTTAGCACCATGCTAACTGTTTAGCCTTGTGTTTGTTTTGGTTTGTTTACAATGTTAGCTCGTTTTTATTAAACTGAAGCACAAATTGTTGTCCTTCTGACTTTCTGACTCTCTCCGGTCATCTAAAACGACCATCTACTGAGAGTGATAACCTGCATACGACTGCAGTAAGAGTCAGAACAGAAGCACTGCAGAAGCATGAGGCGTCTTCAGTCCCTGACTGCAGCCTCACTGAGCACTGCCTTCTGCCACCATCTGGGAGAAGATTTTCCAATGAAAATCAGCCTGTTGACAAACAGATGCAGGATAAACTTTGTTGTTTAGCTCTAAATCTGCTTGAGAGGGAAAATTACAAATGAGAACAGCAAACTTCAGTGACTTATAAATATCCTACGCATTTGAGGAAGTGACTAATTTGTTGGTGCAAATTACATATTTATTTTAGTTTTTGTTGCTGGTCTTTTTTAATATATATATATATATGTATATTCTTCCATCTTGTCCACTGTTGTTTTGTTTTATAATTTAGGTCTATACTTCATATGCAGCATTATAAAGTTTCTAAAGGCAAAAATATCAATAATTACAGCAAAGACAACAAAAAAAGCTAAGTATGATGTTGCACTACCATAATAAGGCTACCATGACTTCTCCTAATACTTTTCTACTTTTTTAAAATAATGTTGCCAGGATAAGGTTGGGTGGCATTAAAACCACAGATATTTGGTCTAACTTTACATCCACCTTTTGTTTTGGAGATGGACTACATTAATGCATTGCTCTTGTTGGGAAGCTTCCATTGCATTTGCAGCAGCATCTTGAGCTGTCATCAACTGGAGTAACGTCACCTTTCTCTCCTGTGTGTGTGTGTGTGTGTGTGTGTGTGTGTGTGTGTGTGTGTGTGTGTGTGTGTGTGTGTGTGTGTGTGTG
>JAQLOL010000023.1:5549330-5563087 GCA_029783665.1 Naso thynnoides
AGTCATGCTACTGAAGGCGCATGGTGCTATTTTGAGCAGTATTAGTTGTTAAAAGAGACGGTTTTGTAAGCGTGTTGTGCACCGCCCCATTTCAATGCATGTTAGCTGTTTTTGGGCTGCAACTTTGCTCCGGTCAAACCCGATACAGGTCGATGAGTGAAAAAACTCTCTGGAGGTCTTCTTTGATGAGGTTCAGAAAAAGACCCTGGGATCATTTTACCCCGGATTATCCCTTTAAAGGCAGAATTGCACATTAAAAGTCTAGAGTCATACACGAATGATCCGTATGTCTGCATCTGCAGAAACTCTTCCGTGTGTCCTGTGCCTGTGTTTTCATTTTTGCTGTGTTTGGAATGTCTCAGGGCACCAGCATGTGTAACAGGGCACATGATGTGAGGGAGGGACCCTTTAAAAAAAAAAAAAAAGTAGTGACCAGGTACCAGATCATTGAGCGAAGGAGGAGTGGCTAATTTTAACTTTTGTCTTTACAAACCACAACTGACGAATCCTACTTGTTCTGCCATTAAGGTATCACTTAATTAAAACTGTAATGAGATATTTACACAACACTGCCAGTTTCTTCGGTTTATCCAGCTACAACTAATTCAGTCTAATACAAGAGTCATGTAGAAAACTGTTCACTTTGTCGAGATGTGTTGATTTAACTGTGTGACCATTTAAAAAAAAAAAACGTCTGTCAGTGTAATGCAACACAGAGTGTGAGTGAGACCTGCTGCCAGCAGAGGGCGCCGTTTTATCACTTTCCCTCACACCTAACCATGTGAAATGTTTATTACTCCTGCTCCAGAGTTTTTCCAAATATAATATAATATTAATAAAAATGTGTGTATTGTCCTCAACACGCTGTTGACAGCTCCCTCTCATGAAGAGCCTGTACAGTGGGCTGATTCTAGCCTCAGATGTGTTTTATTTCTGCCCCCGCCAGGCCTTCCTGCCTCTGTTAAAGCAAGCTGCTGCGTCCGGAGGAGGCGGCACAGGGAGCATGGGCATCCACAGGGCAGCAGTCATCAACATGAGCTCTCTGCTGGGCTCTGTGGAGCTCGCCTGGGGGGAGGGGGCCAACAACTTCAAATGGTACCCCTACAGGACATCCAAGGTATTGTTCCCGCAGGACTAATACACAATTACATTTACCTTATTCCAATTAATAAAAAGCGAACTAAGGTTGGGTCGGTGTAAAAAATCTAAACCAGTTTGATATTGAGCCAAATGTCCGACCGGGCCGGTGTACCGGACTTTCACCACTAGGTGTCGCGCATCTCAACCAACTGTGCTGGGTGACACTGCTGTGCTGTGACAGCCAATCAGTGTTGAGATTCTTCCAATGTCACTGACGTCCGGACATTGAGACCAAAATGTCCGTTGCTGTGTGTGAATACTACAGAGCTGTGCGACAAAGTTTATAAGGTTAACTTATACCGTGGCATTCTGTAATTCCCAGCCAGTACAGTGTGGAAATGAGGAGTATATGGCATTGCTAGCTAAGCTAACGTCTTGACTGTGGCTGTGTGAGACATTAACAGACCTCCAGTTTATGTTATAAACACAGACACGTCGTTGAGCTTTCCAACGTTTCCACAACTGATTCAGTGCAGAAATTATGATTATATGAGTCATAGTTAGTGATAGAAAAGCCACCTCCTTCTTCTGATGCTACTAGCTAATGCTAGCAGCTGCATAGCTCGATAACTTTCGACATAGCTGAACAGTCTAAGCTGTAAACTGAAGAGCGCACACAGTCTGGCTGCCATCGTTTTCGCTTGTCGCCAAATCAAACATCATAATATGTTTATCATGTTGTCTTGTTGCTTGTTGTTATTGCAATACAAGTTTGATTTATGCACATCTTTGGGCCGTTGCACATTGGGTTCATGTTGCTGCTTATGTATACTTTCAAGTTGCCAGACTCGCACATAATGACAAATGCCGGTTTAGCTGATTTGCATAAATTTCAACCGGTTTAAGCGGGTACACCGCACCGAACTGGTAAAACCAGACAACAGACCAAGCATAAAGTAGAAGACTGTTAAGACATAAAAGGTGAATTAACACTTCTTTGATCAATCACTTTTGGGGAAAAACGTGGATATATTAGCTGCACCTCCCACCTTGCTCCCTCAGATCACCCGCTGATGCGTTGGGTGCAATTGAAAGGTCATGAGTTGGATTTGATTGGTGTTGCTTGTTCCTGCTTGCCTTCTCAGAGTGCCCTAAACATGGTGAGTCGCTGTATGGCTGTAGACCTGGAGCCTGATGGGATTCTCTGTTTGGCTATACACCCTGGCTGGGTCCGCACTGATATGGGGGGATCGCAGGTAAGGTCCCGCTCTCTCACAGTCCTGAGTCATGTGTATACGGATCAAAATATTCAAATTTCTGCCAAATGTGTCTGAATTCATTTCTCCTGTCTCTTTGCAGGCTCCACTGAGTTCAGAGGAGAGCATTTCATCCATCTTATCTGTCATTGGTGGAGTGACTGAAAAGAATCATGGGTCATTTCTGAACTTTACAGGAGAGGTGTTACCATGGTGATACAGATCATCACAGCAATGAGTAGGATGACCCTTGTCACCACTAAGCGAGCCTCATGACTGATCAGTCAGTTTTCGATAAACTATGCAAACATGAATGTCAGTGACAGAGTGAACGGTGGTAAATCTTCACTGAGTTTTACATGTTTTTAAGGTTCCGCTTACATACAGCTTTACTGGAGGATAGCAGCAGTATTCTTTTTTTTTTTTTCCACAAAGATTACTTCATCTTCACAAGTATTAAATGGGCGGGCTGTGCTATGTGCTGTAGCTTGTGAGTGTACTATTGACCACTAGAGGTGCAACGATTAATCGAATAATTGATAAATCAACCGATAGAAAATTAATCGCCAGTTATTTTGTTAATCAATTAATCATGTCAGTCATTTTTCAAATAAATTATTTTTTTAAATGCTGGTTTGGCGTCTTAAATGTTGCTTTTCTGTGTGATTTACGATAACAAATGAAGAGTCTTTGTATTTTGGGGCCGTTGTTTGGACAAAAGATGCAATTTGAAGACGTCACATTGGACTCTGGAAAATTAAGATGAGCTTTTTTTTTTCTTTTTTTTTTTAAATGACATTTAATGGAATAAACAATCGATTAATCATGAAAATAATCAGAGTCAACCACAGCAGTCCTACATAGAAAGTAAGCAAACCTTTGCAGTGTTTGACTTTGATATAAATCTGTGTGTTTGAGCAGAATCTTGGTCATTGCCAAGCTGAAATGTCATGGCTACACAGTTACTGAATACTGTCCTGTATCCTGTTTTAAGCGATAATTTTGAACAGGATGTTTCTGTATTTCAACATATGGCAAAGCTTCACTTTAAGTCCCCTATTTAGCTTTTATTAAGTAAATGGTTTATATTGGAATTTTGCCAATTTGTGATGTGCTGATATTTCGGAACTTATATCAGCAGATGCCGTTATATCCGCATAGTTACAATAGAGACATACTTGCATCATGAACGCATCTTAGAGGGGGCTTTAAAGCTGTCTGATATTGTGTTTGTAAACAGAATTTTCTGTGAACACTTATTAGTATGTACTGCTGGTGTAAAAACAATAAATGACATGTATGTATGAAATATGCCTTCACTGTATAGGTTATAACAGAAGCGTATTGCTGCCACACCATGAAAATAAAAATGGATCAATTTCACGTAAAACATGATAAGGTTAGAGTTATAATATAAATTTCACATTATAACGCTATAATTTCACGTTCTAACATTATATTTTCATGTTATTTCAACATAAAAACAAGTAATTTAATAATTTATTGTTATAATGTTCTGTTTATATTGTTATAATAAACTTTTCATGTTATAACAAGTATATTCTTTTTACAATATATAAAATATGTTAAAACAGGATAAGTTAACAAACTTTTCATGTTATAACATGAAACTTATTGTTTTAACAATATAGTATTTATATTGTAAAAACGTGAAACGTATCATGTTATAACCTGATAATTTCTCGTTATAACAATTTAAATAGTATATTGCTATAACAATAAATTATTGTTATAACATGAAAATTTTTTATATTGAAAATTATGTGAAAATATAATGTTAGAACATAAAAATATCGCGTTATAACGTGAATCTTACATTGTTATAACAATAGACTTATCACATAACGTGGAATTTTTTTAAATTTTTTTTCAAATGGCATGGCAGCTATACGCTTACGAAGGTTATAATTAAGGTAAATACTACTTTAATAAATACGTTAAAATGTCGTTATTCCTCTGTGCTGCTTCATCATCAAGTTCATCGAATGTTTGTATAGTGCATCTTATTGGCTAACAGGGGGAACCTTTTTCCTGACCCATTTTCTTTAAGCATGTAAGAGCAAAAAAAAACAGGCTTCTGTGAGCAAATCGCCCAGTTTATTATGTTGTTAAAAAGCATCTCCATTCCTTTAATTAATGACTCTGAGGTTATTTTGCAGGTTAAACCGATGACTGATGAGCCAGTGGTATTAAAAATATTTGTTGTTACTTAACCCCTGTCAACATTAAAGCACAAAGTGAACTCTGAATTCTCTCTTTCCTGTAGTTTTTAGTAAAAATCAGAATTACACAGAATCTAAAAAGACTGTCAAGACAAGAGGACATTTGTTTACTTTGAGCTAGTTTACACTGTTGGGTAAATAAATTATTTAGACGTTAGACGTCACTTTTTTAGAGTTTGTTTTTTGAAAGCAGCAGTGAAAGTGAGTCTTGACCATGAATGTGTCTTGTGTGTCCAGTTAAAAAGTTCTAAAAAGATAAGGTACACGTTTTCAGCCTTGTAGTTGATTAAGTCATGAACTGTACGATGGTGAGACAATCCACTCATGACAGCGTTAGGATATTCTTCTTTGTTAAACGAGGAAATCTAGTCAAAATATTTTTCTTCCTCATTCTTTGAATTGCAAGTTGAAGTTGTTTTTATGCCTTTGTCTATCAGCAGAGACACTTGAATAGTTTTGTCCAAGGCTTTTTTAGGCACATTTTCTCTTCCCCGTTGTGTGTCTCTTTCAGCAGGCAGTCCCGCTAAACAGGAGGCGACGAGTTTGCGAGACAATGTCAACAATGACAATCTGTAGGAAAAAAAAATGCCATTTGAAGACGGGACGCCGTTTTAGCTGTTACGATTGTTAAAGAGCAGACGAGCGTTTCTTATCTTCAGTTTACAGCACCTGTACCTACAGCTGGTTTGGGTACAGTTATAAGATAAAGTGGAGCTGAAGTTGAACATGCAACAGAGAGTGAGCGTACTGAATGTATCAAACCTCCATGCAAAACATCCTCAGCCAGTGAACTGCCATTTTGGATAGAACCATTATTTAGAAGTGCAACTGAAAAGAAAACAGTATCGTGGAGAAACATGTCAGCCAAGGTAGAAAATAACAGGACAGTAGCAGTTCTTGTGCTACCTGGCAGCAGGAGCATGATTAATTACCAGCAGACAAACAAGTATAATGATTTGATTTTAATTCATCCCCCATTTGTTTATAGCAGTTTCCTAACTTTAACTTTTGGCAAACAAACCTGCAGATGAATTCTAAAGAGGTCATGTCAAGCTCCTAAAACATCATTTAAATGTAATCAAACCAGTTTGCCCACAGTGGTTCAGGCAGTCACGTGCCCTCTGTGTGTGTGTGTGTGTGTGTGTGTGTGTGTGTGTGTGTGTGTGTGTGTGTGTGTGTGTGTGTGTGTGTGTGTGTGTGCGCGCGTGTGTAGAAGGAGGAAAGAGGGAGTGTGCACAGAATGCAAAAAGCACCAGGAACAGTTATTTGATATGGTGCTGCCCTGAACGTCTCTTGCACACAAGTTCTTTTGTCTCTGAGATGTTAACAGCACAGCATGGATTTACAGCACAGATGATGGTTTTATTCTGGAATAAAAAATAAAAAAATGTATATATAAATATATACATATATGAGCAGCTGAGGATTCATTACCTGCACCAGGTAAGTGTGTGAGTCCTATATGATTTTGTAATAGTTCATGAATCACGACTAGAGTGAAACGCAGCAGCAGAGGGCCTGTCTGTACCACTCACCAGGAGTTTTGAGCCTGTTTTGCCAAAATTGTGCAATATCTGAATTGCTCTGTCTGTATTTAGACATAAATTCCAATTATTTTTATGCAGATTTTTCCTTGTAACGTTCTTCCTGTTTTGCATGACGTGTGAGCAGGACAAGAGCATTTGACTGAACTGATGGGAGATCATGCTCCTTCGACTACTGACCACAATTTACCGATTTTCTTTCTTCAAGGAGAAATCTGACTAAGTAGGATCCAAAAATTAGCAGGCACAAGGACATTGACGCCTGATAATTTGTGCAAATCAAATCCATTTTATGTGTGCGTGTGTCTGCGTACGTACGCTTCTTTTTGGGACTCAGGTATGTAATCTCATTAGGGGTACTAACTGAATCTTGTGGTTGTAAAAAACCGTTTTGTGTTTAAATTTAAGAGGGTTGTGAGGCTAAAAATAGCCCAAAATTGACATTTTCAAAAGCTGATCTCCTCTTACCTCAAACTGAGGTCAGTTCAGTGTCCCAGAAAGCGGTGAGTGTGACAGTGTGACAGTAAGCCATCGTGACCAGCAGGGCCCTGGAAAAGAAGCAGCTTCATGGAATTAAACCATCATTCATTTACATCTTTGCTTTTCCTATTTTGACATTTAAAAAAAAAACATGCTTTAATGCTACGTCACAATTCAGAAGGTTTTAGGCAGTACTGTATCTTTGTAGGATTCTTCCTTCTGTTCAGAGCTGAGGGGGTCACGTGCTGTACGTACTTGGTCACTTTCTCTCTTCACTATTGTCTGATTTAAATAACTGTCTCCAAGGAGAATAGTGATAAGTGCTTGTCTGTTTTGCAGAGACTACACTGACTTTTTTTTTTTTTTTTTTACTTCAAGAGTCCAGAGATATTCAGTTTACAATATGAAGACAGTAAAATGAAAATTCAGTCTAAAACTATGGAGTCTGTGTTGAGTCTTTTCCCTTTTTCCCCCTTTTGTATGACATAGGGGTGTAATGATGCATTGAGTTATATTTCTCTGATGCAGCCTATCTACATTCATAGGTAAACTGCAAATTGTCGTTCGTGTGACTTGTATCGATCTAATCTTTCGATCTTTGTATTTAGCATGTCAAACGTTACGTGGATTTCGCATTTCTAAATGGTAAATAGTTGTAAACGTTACTGCGGTTCATTCCCTGGCGTCCTGGACGTGTGTATCGCATCAGTCGTGTCGCTTCAGACAATTACGGTCCACACGTAGAATCGAGGCCTTGCACTGAATGTGTGTGTAGTTCAGTGTATCACGCTTTTCCAGTGTTTTACCTCCTCTGCCACTGCACAGAAACAGGCATATTGTTATCTAGTCATTGAATCGTATCATATCTTTCTTGTATCGCCAACCATATATTATAATACTCATCATATTATTAACAGTCTTGCATAAAGTACCCAAAAGCCATACTCACTGGAAAATAACTTTGGTAAAAGTTAAGTCACCCACTGGAATATTACTTGAGTAAAAGTCTTAAATTAGCTGGTATTTACTGTACTTAAGAGTCAAAGGTACAGTGAAAATTAATGTAGCCTACTTAAGTATTGAATGTAAAAGTACATGCAAAAAAACAGTCAAGTCTGACTTTTTTTAAAAATATTTATTCTTCATTTATGTAGCCTCTGGTCTACATACAGACCGAATATCTCAGTAATAAAACAAAATGCAAATAAAGTGATAAAGACGAAATGCTTTCTGAACTTTCTAAACTCCCATGGGCCCGATTTAAACATGACAGGCAAAAGTTTAGCTCAAGCTGAATCTGCAACCGGGCGACTGCTTCTATGACATAAGCTCAAAATTATTTAAAATAAAACATGAAACATGACGACAGCGGCACCCAAAGTAAATACCAAGTCATAATAACTAGTACTGCAGCTTAAGAGCACCTGTTTGCACTTGTGCCTAACTGGATTAAACAACTTCTTCCAACTTCTTGCAGTCTGTGATGCAACATTATCGGCTACCAAAACAAAACAAAAACAAACCAAAAACAAACCAAAAAAAATTGGCTGGAAGCCTACCAAATTTTTTCTGTTTTTATTTGGTAACCAGTAACAAAGATGCTTATTTAAAACACAACAGCATAAAAGTATCCATTTTCTTTGAAAAAAAATCTGATAAGTTAAAGTCTACAGAAATAGAAATAGTAAAGACAGATATCCACGAAAACTACTTAAGTACAGTAAAAAAAAAATATTTCTACTTAATTACTATACTGCACTGATCATCACTGCTCATCATGAGTATACTCAAACACTGTGGTTTACTAACGGTTGATGAAACTTGTGACTGAACCTCCAATATGGCTGCCAAAGGGTCCATTATGTGGCCTCATAGTTCTAGAACTGACAGTGTAGTCCACTCACATGGTCTGTCCTCTGCTGGCGCAGAGATATGTGTAGGCCACATGGAGGAGGAGCGTCATGCTGATGCTGATGGACTATCCGGTCCTTGTGGAGCTGCAGTCGTCTGCTGCAGACGTGACGATGCCGTTCTCAGACGCTGTCAAGTACTGCATCCTGGGCGTCTCGGTCACTCTCCTGCTGCTGGCGCTGGGCATCTTGGCGTGGCAGGCCTACCAATGCTGCACACAGACACGCACCACAAGCACCAGGCAAGACAACGGTGAGTGGGGATTAGATTATGGTACCGAACAGTACACACATGTTGATACTGGATGTCTTACCGAATACTAACTTGTGCCTGGTTTTTACTGCAGTGATCAGTGATCTGCTGTACTCAGATGTAAAGTCAAGAGCAGAAGACGACGGTTCAGGAGCTCCAAGTACTCGGGTAAGGATGTCGTGTGGAAACAGGTGTTTTATTTAAACTTACTCTCCAATGACCATATTTCATGCATCTTCCAGGACCACCTTAATGTCTCAGAAGCCTCTTAGTTCAAAGCAGCAGCAATGCAATTTTGACTTTGATCAAATTTTAGGAAAATACTGCAGGTGCCGTTTGGCTCTGTAAAGACCAGGTGACGCCAGAGTTGACAACACAGAGGCCCAATCCCATTTCACCCCTTGCCCCATGCCTCGATTTTGCACGTTCAGGTGCCGGGATGTCCCGACTCTTGTTAAGACAGAGGGGTCGGGTGAAGTGTTTGGGCTAAATGGCCCTTTAAATTCAGGGGCACACTTCAAAAACATAGCGGTACGGGATTTGCCTCGCGAATCGCTGGCAAGACTGCAACGGAAACGACAAGGGCGACCGAAGAAACTAACAAATCAAGTCTTTTTTCTGTTAATAAAGATTAAAGAAAATCACAGCAACCATTGTATACTTCACTGGATCGTAAATTGTGTTCAATCACATCATTTGGGCAAGTGAAGGGCATACACACAGCCTGCTCATATTAACCCGCTCAGAGGAGGGGGGGGACTTTCTATCATTAATTACGGCTGATATAACCATTTTTGTTGCACTGTGTCAGTTGTGGAAGACCCAGAAACACTGGAACACTTAAAGACATCGTGTTTGAGTTCATAACATCATCTCGTAGTGTATTGTCCCATACCAATCTGTTTCCACACACAGCCAAAGTGGGGTGCTTGCCATTTCATTAACTATGGCTGATATAATAATAATAATTTCTGCACTGCATCCTTTGTAGAAGTCCCAGACACGTTGGAAAACTTAACATCGTGTCTGTACCAGGTTTAATGAAAGAAATAGGAAACAAAACCAGAAATAACAAGTGCAAAAAAACCCAAACAACTACTAACCGGGAGGACACGGGCAGGACCAGGCGGCACAGCAGACAGACTGACAGCCAAACACGGGAAACACTGACTGAAAATACTCTCAGACTAATGACAAACCAAACACAGGTGAGCAAAACAAGACGCAGGTGAAACACAAGGCTATCAACAAAACAGGAAGTAAAGTTAACACAAGGAGAACACATTTCAAAATAAAACAGGAACTAAACTGAAATCCAACTGAAAAGTCAATAACAACATAAAGGCCTGGCAGGATGTGACAGTCGTGTTCATAGTATGATCTGGAGGTGCAGAACAGTCGTGCTGAACAGCTCCAGAGGAAACATGTCGTATCTGCTTACCGTGAAATTAACCAGACACTGGCGACGTATCGCGCTCTTGAAGGGGTGTCCCCCTTCGTAGGGGTAGATTTCAACCACTAGCCCTTGTATCTTTGTTCCAAGGGACATGGGGCAAGGGTTAGGGGTAAAAATGAAAAATGGGACTGGGCCATAGAGGAAGCTGCTGCCTTCACTAACATCTTCACTAACAATCACATTTGTCAGTGGAATACATTTCAAATAAAAACCTCAGATTTTAACTTCATCATTCAGCAGCTTAATGCGCATGAGAAATCTAAATACGTGCCAAAGGACCAAGTAATTGGAAAACTTTTCAACACAACCACAGACTAAAGCTGAATCGACCATCATTACTTCCCTGTTGATTCAGTATTTGTGACATTTCAGCATCATAACCTCCTCAAACATCTTAATGTTCTATTCTTGATCGATGCTGACTGTAAAATATTACATGTCACCGTTTCTGTTATGGCGTCCAGACCCTAGTTAGTTTTAAATAGCAACGCTGTACATGAAGATTGACAAGCACACTTAAATTAGCAAAGGAGGGCAGGCACTTGTGTCAAGTCAAGCAAAAGCGTAGGAGGGGCTGTAAGTTGTTGATAAGAACACTACTCATAAAAATACCGTGGCTTCCTGTCTTCACGCTCTCCAGGTGGAGGATGTCAGCACAGAGGTCCACAGGCTGAGTCGCTGCCTGTCTCAGGGGTCGTTTCCCTCAGGATCCAGCCAGACAAACGGGCACATAGTGGAGCAAGCTAACACTAAAAAGGTAGCAGACATTACTGTGTAATCCTGTTGTCATGTTACAAGTCTAATTACAAGTCAGTTTAATTATCAGGGCCTGAGCAGTGAGCTCCACAGTGTGAGAACCCTAACAGCTAAAACTGCATTACCCTTTAATATTTGTTTTAACTTAATGTACATTATCCAATATTCCCCAAACTTCATGTTTGAAAACAGTCTCAGTCTGGTGACATTTACAAGGCAAGCTACGTTTCAGCATGATGTAGTGTTGAACAACACTGCCCCCAAGTGACTAAAGTGATTTTAGCAGCAAGAACACCTCTAATAGTGTCTTGAGCTGAATCGAATTGAATTGAACTGAATTGAGTGCCTTAATTGTTATTGCATGTTCACATATAACATAATTTGCTGTCTCTCACATAAAAAAAACTGTCTCTATTCGCTCTGCTCAAACACACACTCACATACTCGCACATTAAAATAGAATAGCTGTTAAATTAGGTAAAATGTGATGAATGAGGTGCTGTAAAACGGATAGGATAAAGTGAGAGTGGGGTGAGAGTTCAGTTCATGTATGGCTGTAGGGTAAAAACTGCTCCTCAGTGTGGAGGTGCAGCCTTTCAGGGCCCTGCAGTGTCCTCCAGAGGGCAGCAGTGTGGTGGAAACGGTGAGTACCGTCTTGAACAATCCTGCAGGCTCTGCTGTGGCAGCGAGACCTATAGATGTCTTTTAGGGGGGGGTGCAGGGGGAGTCCAGTGATTTTTTGTGCTGTGTTGAGCATCCTGGGGAGGTATGGTCTCTTTTGGACCTTTATCACCAGAGCAGTGGAGTTTACAGTTCACTTGAGGTCCTTGTGATGTGGGTTCCCAGGAACATTAGGCAGATAGGTAATGTTAGTTTTGTGTAAAAAGAAAAACTGTCTTGGTAGAAAATCACAAAAAAAAACTCCTACAAACTAGTTGGTTGCCACCGAGACAGCAGCATGCCTTAAACCAGGGGTTCCCAAACTTCTCAGCCCACCACTAGCAAAGTAACGGTGCCAGTGGGGACCCCCAGTGACCCTGGAGGTGGCGCATTATGTACAGACACGCACTATTATGCCTGTGCAAACCCAAGCATCAGTACAACATAAAGGAACAACAGCTCAACAGTATTAAGATTATTTTAAAGTGGTTTAAGAAAAAAATAAGAAAGAATGTAATCAGAATTTATACAATGGTGGGTGACATATGCAATTTTTAAATTATCTTTAAAATTTATTTGGTTTTTGAGAGGTATCTCGTGGCCACCTTTTTTAAAGATATCTTTTGGGCTTACTGCCTTTAATTGCAGGACAGCTAAAGGATTGGACAGGAAATGGGGGAGAGAGAGGGGATGACATGCAGTAAAGGGCCAAAGGAATCGAACAGCTGCTGCCTCTGTTCATGGAGTGCCTGCTCTACTAACTGAGCTTTCAGGGCACCCCGATAGTTGCATTTTTAAAGGCTTAAAGTTGCTCAAAAACTCGTGAAATCAGGCGAGCACTTCAGAGGTTGCGAAAATTTGTGGAAATTTACATCAAAGTGCAAACTGACTGACAGTCGAAAAGATTATAGCTTTCCTTTCCTTGGATTGCCAGGATCTAACTTTAGAGAGCAAATTTTAATTGAGGTATTTGGCACTCTTCTCGTGATCTGTTCTAACAAGGTCAGCAGAGATAGTTGACTTAAAGAAAAATACGTTTTAATGTCTCTTTCTACGCAAACCCTCTCACAGCAGGTACATGGATCGCTACGCTTCTCCATCTATTATGACGTGCTGCAGTCCCAGCTGGTGGTCACTGTGTTGCAGGTGGAGGGGCTTCTGGATCACAGCCCGAAGCACGGCCTCCAGCCGTTCGTTAAGCTCAGCCTCATGTGGGCAGGTTCAGAGGCCGTGGAACTGGAGGGCTGTGCGGATGGAGAGGTAGTTTGGTCTTCATTGGTTACCACGTGACAGTTCCAGGCAAAGCTTTTCTTTACTATTTGATACTTACATTCCGCTGTGATTCGCTTAGAATGAGGGCATCGCACCCGTCCTCTGGACAATGCTGCAGGAGTGGCGGACTCGCGTTGTGAAAGGCAGCTGTGACCCTTTGTTTGGAGACCAGTTCAGCTGTATTCTGCCAGAGCACAAGGAGCTTCAGCACATCAACCTAAGGATGGAGGTCCTGCAGTACACAAACCTAATACTTGCTCTCAAGAGATTTTTAAAATATATATATATGTGTGTGAATCTGTCAAAAAACTGTCTGTCTGTCATGTGTCTGTGTGCATCTCAGGTGAGGGACTTTGATAAGTTTTCCAGACACACAGTGTTAGGGGAGGTGAGGGTTCCTCTCGGGCAGCACAACATCTCCTACCCGCTGGAGCTACAAGAAGATCTGCAGATACCCCAGAAGGCACGAACAGCAGGACATCACGCATGCAAACACACATATGCAAACAAATAGGAATGTTTTTAATCATCGCTGTAGCTGAGCTGATGCAAGAATTTCTTTCTTCCACTTAAACTTTTAATAAGTAGCGTAGAGCACGTTTCAATGAATAAATTAAGAATCTGATATTTTTTAAAAAAAGAAAGAAAGAAATAATAAGATGCTACAAAGTCTTTTAGATTTCCAAACTTATTTAAGCTTAAAACTGGGACGTAAATTGAATTTCCATTATTAGATGCACAGGGGTGGACACATTATTTTAATCAAAATATTAATATTTGCTACCAGCAATTTGATAATTACGTGTCAAGAATCAATACGATGATAATATTGATGTATGGATATTTT
>JAQLOL010000023.1:5570472-5586174 GCA_029783665.1 Naso thynnoides
CTCTCCTTCTCTGGCTTACGGAGGTAAATGGCAGCTTTGCCATAGACGGCCATCTCCGCGTCCGTACTCATGGTGGCGGCTTAAGTCTGCTAGAAAATTAGAATTGAACTGCCATCTGAGACTGATATTATACTTTTAAAAAAAATAAATAAATAATCAAACACTGCTAAATAACGATTTTGAGCTGAGTTGTAAATGTATTAAAATCACCCTGAATTTTTGTAATAAATGGGTTATCTACAATCTATTTCAGTCTTAAAAGGTACTGAAAACCAATCCGACAAATTCAGTACTACAAAACCTTTGGATGAATAAACATTTAATCAATGAAAATACTTCATATTTTTTAAACAATGAAAATTTAAAAATGATAAGTACCTGAATCCCTCTCTGTCAACAGTTTTCCCCAATTCTGTAACAAACAATATTTGATATATGTAGCACAGGTATAAAGACACTGACTCACTCAACAATTGTTATCCTCATCATAAATAACTTCTTAATTAAATGAGTCATTTTAGTTGTAAAAAGCATAAGAGAATAGTTTTTACCACAAGCAGGAACTCACTGGTCTTCTGTCACACTCTGTCACTCTTTCAAGGACTCCTTATATACAACGGGGCCTTGCTGACATCGACAAGGTTAAAAATGGTAGACTTGCCAAATGTGGTTAAAGAAGACACTGAAAGTAGAAACATGTGTTGCAAGCACATACATCTGATGTCTCAGGTTTCAGTTAGTGAAGCCAGTTTTTGGTTGTCCTACTGCTTCATCAATGCTTCAATGAAAGAACAACAAACAAAACTATGTTTTACAGAAGGTAGTTTAAAACAGTAATAATAACAAGAATGATGACAAAAGTTGTAACAGTAAGAAATGTTCTTCTTTATTTGTTTGCCCTGTGATGAACTGGCGACCTGCTCAGGGTGTACCCCGGCATTCTGCCTGTGTCAGCTGGAACTGGCTTTAGCCCTGCTAAACCATGTAGAGATTAAACTGTTTTAGATAAAAAATATGTACACACATCTGATGTTTCAGGCTTCAGATAGTCTGGCCAGTCACCGGCTTCTTAATCAATACCACAATAAAAGAACAACAAAAAAATAATTATGTTTTGACAAAGAGTAATAATAATAATAATAATAATAATAACAACAACAACAACAACAACAACAACAACAACAATCATATAGAATTGTCATTATTATATTTTAACATAGTATTATAGAATAGATATAAAATAGAAAAACTTAATTAAACCCCATAGAGAAATTGCATTGTTATCCCAGTAACATTAAAACACCAGTTACACATTAAACACACAGTTAAAACACATCAGACAGCACATCAAGTGCAAACACAACCATTGCTGTGAGCAGGTGACAGAATAAATAAATAGACATATAAATAGGTACGTGTTTAGATTGTGATTTAGCCGGTCCTGGCAAAGGAGGATAAGTTATGCAGTTTTATTGCACATATAAAGTACATGTTCAATATTTTTATTCAGGAGATCAGTTAGAACCAGGGTTCAAATTATACATGGCTTTCTGGGGAGCCCTATTTTCCAGTGCATTCCATGACTTCCTAAGTCATAAGCATGTGCATACATGTAAGTGCGGTCAATAACAAGGGGACTGTCAAAAACATTCTACTATAAACCATTTATATGTTAGTAAACCCTGTGAATGCGCACCTACCTCAGATGCAGAAAGCCAAGACAGATGAGGATGGCTATTGAATTACTCTTACTGTTAGATTTTAGTTTTAATTTTTTTTGTTGTTGTCTGCATATCACAACAGACTGGCTGATTGAAATTTAGCTCATCTGATATGAAATGAGCACTGCAAAGTGGTGCATTTTTCATTTGGTTAGCCTTCCCATTATCTCTTTCGAGAGCGTTCAACCAAAAATGTCTGTCAATAGCATGTAAAGGAGTGTGATTTGATAGTATTATGTGAAATTTAAGGTCCTTCTGAACTGTTTGGTATTTCTGGAATCTCACTGTGCAACACATGTTTGCCACAAACGGCTTCTCCTGCAACCATCATGCACAGTTGAAACCACATAACCTTAGTGTGACGTAGTCTGATTGTTCACCTTTTACTACTGCAGGCAGTCAACACTGTCAGTAACATTTCATATAGCACAATAAAAACATAATAACCATGTGAGTAGTTTAATACCCTAGTCAGAGCAAACAAAAACAAAATGACAAAGCAGAGGTACACACAGGTAACATCATTGTCTCTTTTAAGAACAACACATCACTTGAACAAAAAAAGCCAAACATTGATTAGCTAACTTGGTTTTAACCTCAGCAAAATATAACAGTTGGCTGCGCCTTGCAGCTCCTCCATTTCTCTCCCTCTTTCTCTGAGTGAAGGTGGCTACGAAAATCTAGTAATTTGAATGGAGCGCCGCCAGGCACAGCAGGAATACACAGAATTGTGCGAATAAACACACAACATTGACATATTAATCCTTTTTTTTTTTTTAATTTCAGGAACGTTAATGTACGGTAGATAAAGTGTAGCCTAGAAAGTGGATACATTTTTTGGAGCTCCCCTAAGTGTCTCTGTAGAGGCTTTCAGTGGAGCTTGTGTCCTTTTTAGGAGAGCTTAGCTCCCCTTCACTTCCTTGTAATTCGAACCATGGTTAGAACTATGGCTCCATTTTTAAACACCGCAGTGTTCAGAGTAACAGAATATACAATTCATTATTTAAAAACTTGAAAAACAGGAAAAAAAGGGAACTCCTGCACAGGGTCTGGGCAATTCTTAATTTCATTCATGCCTATTAATAATTTAAAATGTCAGAAAATCGCTGAATGTGGCAAGTTCTTCTGATCACCGAGTGCATGAGGTCCAGTGAAAAAGGAGAAAATGTCCTCTGGTTTTCCCTCTGATGTCCTATGACTGCTCTGCTTCAACTCTGTGATTCACAGAAGTTCCTGAAAGCAACATGTAGACTGCCTGCCGACCAAAAACCACGTTAGCCCTCCTTCAATACAGTCAGATTTTTAGTTTCCTCTGTAAGCAGTACACAGACATAAGATAGAAGTGAGTCTTAAAAAAAAAAGAACCTTAAACACTAGATAAAAAACACAGCATAAAACATGAAAACTTAAAATAATGTTGAGAAATATTATCACTTAGACCTTAGTTGTTTTTAATTTTGGTTCTTCCTTTGTGTGAAACTACACATAACCACACAGGGTTAAACATGGTCTCTGTTAATAGAATAATCATGTCTTTGCCAATATGCCGTCTTGCAGTCAGTTTAAAAATAGGATGAGATTGACCTTAGACACCAGCTTGTCAGGAGCCATTCAGAAGACTGGGGGAGAAGAAATATATGTTTTCAAAAAAAAAAATGTCATGGTGTTCTTGTTTGCTACAGAAAGGGAACTGAAAATTCCTAAATGTTGGTTTGATGTTAATAAACTGTCTCTACATATAAAGAAAATTAAATTTATGTTTTTTGAAAATCCAAAAGAAATAGATAGGGATATGTAATTTAACATTTGTGATGATAAAATTAAGGGATTAAATAGGGTTAGGGTTAAATATGAAATTCAGCCTTATTAGATTTCAGGAAAATCATATTTTGCTATCTAAAGACCTAGTGGCGTACAATGGAGAGTGAAGTCACCTGTCCTTTCTACGTGTTGTTATCAAGCTTCTCAGTTTCTTTGTTTTGGTAGCTGGACGGCAACATCACAAGCTGTTCAAAATCACATAAACACTCTTGTATTGTGTTGTGGTTTAGATCCTGAACCCACCATGCATCATGGAAAAAGACCAATAGACATTCACTTTAAATAACTTCCCATTGTCGCATTGTCACCGAGTAGCTGTGGGGGACAGCGGAGCTAAATGTTACCTGCTAGCAGGTCTCTGGCCTGTTCCTGTACAAGAAGGAAGCTACAAGCCTGCCCAGAGCTAGCACCAATGATTAGCTCGGCTAACATCATAAACTGTTCGATAATTACATACTTGTTATATTGAGTTGTGATTGAGATTCCAGCTCACCATGCTTTGTAGAAAGAGACAAATAGATGTTTTTTCACCTTAAATAACATCATGTTGCAACCGAATGGATAAAAGGGACAACTGTGCTAAAGTTACCCATTAGCGGGGCTCTGGCCTCTCTTGCTCTCCGAGAAGGAGGCTACAGGTCTGGCTGGAGCTAGCACCAAAGATTAGCTCAGCTAATTTCATAAACTGTTTGATATTTACATACATGTTGTCATATTGTGTTGAGACTGAGATTCCAACTCGCCATGGTTTTGTATAAAGAGCTAATTAGACCTTTTTTTCGCTTGGAATAACATTGAATTATCATTGAAAAGATGTGTTAGACAGCCAAGCTAACACTTACTGCCAGCAAGCCTCTTTCCCCTCCTGAGCAGAGAGCTGGTGAGAACAGTGGGTGGGCAGGTTGAGTACTAGGGGAAATGGAAGGTGTGGCTGACATGCAGGTTTGTAATGGTGTAAAGCTGATACTGCTAAACTGCAACCACTAGTGTTGAATCAATTTTGTATATAGCCCCTTTAAAGTAATTTCCAAGACTTATTTCAGTGGGATAGTGACAGATGATAAGCTAACATGGAGACAACATGTCATGTATAAAAAAAGGTAAAATATCAAAATCATTCCAAAGCCAACAATGGCTAACATGGATAGAAAAAAGCCTCTTATGGACTAGTCTAAAAAATATCATTTTTAGATTCATTTTTTTTCATTGGGCAAACTTGTATAAAATTAAAGGCTGTCTACCTAACACGCCGTAGTACTTCCAGATAAAGCTCAAATGTAACATTTAGACTGAGGAGACTATTAATGGATATGGGTCACTTTCATCCTAAGCAAAATGGCTATTTCTTGCTCTAAAAATATATTGTATATTTATATCAATTGTCCAATCCAAAAATATATGTACTGAAGAAAACATTTAGCAATTTTCATCAAAATTTACATTTGCTGTGACATTTACGTACAGCCTCTGAGGACAAGTCCAATTATTCTTGGGCTTCCGTTGGAGGAGGCAAATTTCCGTTTATAACTTCCTCTCCTTGTGCCGCACTCGCTGTTTTCAGTCCGACTGTTTACAATCTGACGCGAGAATGGAGTTGAAATTGAGAGACCACATCTACCACTATCTTTTTTCCACAAGGAGCCAGTCTATACGCTGTTAACAGTTAACAGTCTGCCATTATTTTTAGCAGATCACAAAAGACTACAACCGGAAACCAGAGCTTTTCCGGTACCAAGATCGCCCTACCTTGCCCACAGATTTTACATTCAATGAATGTAGAGTCAGTTTATAGAGACTAACCTACCGAAAGAAAGCACATGGCCACCAAAGAAAATGAGGTGAAAACAATGGGAGGACATGTGAGCAGAGAATTTTCTGAAAAATGAAATATTTCAAGAGGCTTGCTAAAACATGATCCTGAGGCTGGAGTGATGAGCTGTTCTGTGTGTTGCCAGTATGCCAAAAATACAAATAGAAATAACTTATTTGTCATTGGAAATCAAACAATGAAGCTGGAGAACATCAGAGAGACATTAACAGAGCAAGTGCCACATTGCTTGCTTGTTAAGGGCTCAGTTGGAGCCTCTCCCCTCCTCACCCACTGTGACAGCACTAATTACCATGTCTGAGCAAATGAACAAAAAGATGAAAGTCCTGTTCAGGACCATACATGCCATCAGCAAGAAGGTGAAGCCATTGAAATGAGTGAAATTTTGCCTCTCTGAAATTGCTGTCAGTCATCATATGCAGGGATGTAACTAAGTGCAACTTAAGTACAATTTTAAGGTACTTTTACTTTTACTCTGACGTTCCATGAGAATTTCCATTTACCACTACTTTTTACTACTACTACATTACATTTTTTAAGGCAAATACTGTACTTTTACTCCAGTACATTTCTGTGATGACTCAGGTAGGAGTATATGCATAATCTAACCAAATTTAAATATAACTGCGATATCACAGTATCATTTTTTCATATTTACAATAATACAGTAATTTGGGTCATAATTAAAATTTGAAAAATTAAAAATACCTTTTACAGTTATTTTTTTCAGTGATTATCATGTTTATGCTGTGTTTATGTTTATATAGGTTGCAATACATCAATGTCATACAGTAATGTGTACTCAAAACTACAAAGGTGCCAGGCTGTCAGCTATTTTAGATAACATAAGTGCATATTGAATTACTGTTAAATTAATTTGACGTTTTATTTGTTTGTTTGTTTGCAGTTTGCATGAAAAAAGGAGTTGCAGTGGGCTTAACATACAGGGGGAACAAAAGCAGGCCAAAAAGTTTATGCATCATATTGCAGAGGTGGAGAGAAACAACATCAGAGAGAAACTGAAAAATGCCAGATTTCTTTCTATCATGTCAGAGGGCACCACAGACAGTTCTGTGAAAGGAGGAGGTGAGGAGTTAGCTTATGTCAGGCTCTGTCACCAGGGCAAGTTGACTCAAAGTTTGTTGGCATCAAGTTGGTGGAGAAGGCAAATGTGGCACACATTGGTCATGCCATCAACGACATCATGGATCGAGTGAGTGATGGCCGAGGGAGCTAGTTGGTCTCTCTGGGAACAGATGGAGCTGCAGTGATGACTGGAGCCAAGAATGATGTCGTCAGTCAGCTTAAGGCTGATAGGGTGTATATCATCGGCATCCACTGTATGGCACACCGCCTCAAACTGACTTTTTCTGATGCCATCCACTCCAATGTGATGTTCCAGAAAGAAAACGGCAACAGTTACAATCATAACATCATGTTTCAGTGTTATTCGCACTGATAAAATGTGTCATATTTAATATATAGTCATAGTCTTTTTTCTTTGACAAAAATTAATCTACTACTTGTATTTCAGATTCAATCTCCTGATTCCCAAAATATTCAAGGTTTCCAGCAGGCCAAAGCAAGGAAATTCAACAGTACTGCCAGGGAATGTGCATTCCATATAATACCAATAACACTAAAATATGTTGAAAGGAATGTGTATGTGACACAAAAATGCAATTTATTATTTTGGCCATTAAAAAATGTGCTTGGCCAGTGGATTTTTTCATCTACCGGTCACCTTAGCAGGTAGGTCAAACAGTTCATTTCAGACCCTGTTCGGAATACATTCTTAGCACTTATTGGCTGCTTTTTCTTGGGGTCAAACCAGGTTATCTGATGCGGCACCCCATTACTTTCCTTCTTGGTCAAATAACCCTTAAATAGCCTGGACATATGAAACAGTCCAGGCTATGTATCAGTATTATCAGTAACTTAAAATGGGATTTTGGTTGTCTGTAGACAAAAAAAGTATGTAGCTACCCATTCAGATAAAGATTGTAGAAATTTGTTTAGGCGTGTAACAAATGATTTATAGCTTACATTTACTTTCTCTGGGAGGACACAATTAGATAAAAACAACACAGAGAGTAATTTAAGATTGAAACAATTTTATTATGGTATATTTCACATCATATTTTATGATTGGAAACAGCCCATCAGCCGGAATGCTTTACTCAGCTGCATCTTTTCCCTGTAAAGAATAAAACAATCCATCAATACATTTAGTGCATACATGCTTATGTACATATCATATTCTGCATACTTGTAAAGTTAAAAAGTTTTTCTGAAGCTATATATAAATATAAATATAAATATAAATATATATATACATACATTACAAAATGACGATTAGGAATTCTATAAGAATTTTTATTAGGCTAGAAACCGTATAAATTTACCTTGCCAGAATCACGGCTCTTGGCTCTCAGCTTGTTGACCTGGGACTCTGCAATGTCAGCACGCTCCTCAGCCTCCTCCAGCTCGTGCTGGATCTTCCTGCACTTGGACAGATGAACATTGGCCTGCTCCTCCTGAATTTTGAGACAGAAAATTGTTTAAATTTTGAGCCGGCCTACTAGTCCACTGTTCATAAAATCACTTACAGTACTTACAGGTTACACCAAAGTTCCATTTTTTTAATATTTAGTCCTTACCGCTTCCTCAGCCTGCCTCTTGTAGGCCTTCACCTTGAGCTGCAACTTATCAACCAGATCTTGCAGCCTGGTAATGTTTTTCTTGTCCTCTTCAGTCTGTGATAGAAAGTAAATTTGCACATTTGGGCATGTTTGAAAGTTTTCACTAATGAATATGTTGGATTTATTTGTGCATGGTAAAGTGACTGTACCTGGTAGGAGAGCTCCTTCACTCTCCTCTCGTATTTGCGGACACCCTTAACAGCATCTACTCCACGTCTCTGCTCAGCCTCAACCTCTCCCTCCAGCTCACGCACCTTTGGAAAGAAAATATACAATAAAATGTGAATTCATATATTTTGCGAATTTCCTGACGATTGTAAAACTGTTCTTATCATTACAAAATTGTCTTACCCTGGACTCAAGTTTCTGGAGCTGCTTCTTGCCACCCTTCATGGCCAAGTTCTCGGCCTCATCCAGGCGGTGCTGCAGGTCCTTAACAGCAACTTCCAGGTTCTTCTTCATCCTCTCCAGGTGAGCACTAGTATCCTGCTCCTTCTTCAGCTCCTCAGCCATCATAGCAGCCTACAGGAGACAGCACAAAATGTGGATTAGAAATCTCAAAAATGTTAAATTGGGTAAAACCAAGGACCAAGGAAATTCAAACCTACATCAGTGATGGCCTTCTTGGCCTTCTCCTCTGCATTCCTTGCTTCCTGAACAGTGTCATCCACTTCACTCTGGATCTGGACAAGGTCAGTCTCCAGCTTCTTCTTGGTGTTCATAAGGCTTGTATTCTAAAAGGTAAACATATTTTGTCACTAAAGTCATCACTGGTCTGACTATCACATGTTGTTAAAAACTGATCAAAGTTTGTCATTATTGAAGGTAATTATGACATTTGTTTACCTGAGAGTGCAGAAGTCCAACACGCTCACTGGCGTCCACCAGCTCCTGCTCAGCGATTTTGCGGCTTCTCTCAGTCTGTTCCAGAGCAGCCCTAAGTTCCTCAATTTCAGCCACCATGAGACCATTCCTGCGCTCCACCATAGCAGCTTGTTCCTTGAGGTCATCCTGGGCTCTGACAGCATCATCCAGATGCAGTTGTGCATCCTGGATAAAAGATATTGGCAAAATATGAACGTGAATGCCAAAATGTAGGTGTGCAGACTATAGTCAACAACCCTGTGTCTTATGATACCTTCAGCTGTGCCTGCACATTCCTCAGCTGCTTCTGGGACTCAGCAGCCTGGCGGTTTGCATGGCTCAACTGGATCTCCATTTCATTCAGGTCTCCCTCCATCTTCTTCTTGATTCTCAGGGCATCGTTCCTGCTTCTGACCTCAGAATCCAGAGTGCCCTGCATGGAGTCAATCACCCTCTGGCTGTTCCTCTTGATCTGCTCCATCTCCTCATCTTTCTCTGCCAGCTTCCTGTCCACCTCTCCTTTGATCTGGTTGAGCTCCAGCTGGACACGGAGGATCTTAGACTCTTCGTGTTCCAGAGTTCCCTGTTGATATCAAACAATAGAAAATTTACCTCTATCTTCAAACACATTATAATACATTTGTCATTGATTTTTTTTTTTCACAAAAGTCCTTCCCAAAATAGATGTACCTCAGCCTCTTCAAGAGCTGTCTGGATCTCAGCCTTCTCTGTCTCCACCTGCTTCTTGGACTTCTCCAGCTCATGGATGCTCTTGCCAGTTTCACCAATCTGTTCAGTCAGATCGGAGATCTCCTCTGCAGAGACAGACATGTATTTCATATTGTTATACTTTAAAATATAAAGAAATACTACATTGTAACATATACACATGTATTGAATGCATTTCAGCTGTATATTAATGTGAGAACTCACGTTGCAGGTTCTTGTTCTCGCGCTTCATGGTCTCCAAATGATCCAAAGCTTCTTCATAAGAATTCTTCATCTTGAACAGCTCAGTGCCAAGAGAGCGAGCCTCCTTCTGAGCTCCCTCAAGCTCTGCCTGACCCTCCTCATACTTCTGTTTCCACTCAGCCAAGACCTGAAAAACACAATTAGCATTGCCCAGTTAGTTATATAGCAACAGAAGGACAAATAAATGTATTTATGTCATTGTTTGTAATAATTTGCCACTACAAGTCATATCAGTGTTGCTACCTTGTCAAAGTTCCTCTGCTTCTTGTCCAGGTTGGCAGCCAGTCCATTGGCCCTCTCCACATCAATCATGAGGTCCTCCACCTCACTCTGGAGCCTCTGTTTGGTCTTCTCAAGAGAGGCACACTTTGAGTTCACTGCCTCAATCTGTTCCTCAGCTTCCTGAAGGCGCTGGGCCAGCTTCTTCCTGTTTTATAAAAGCATAATTTGTCTCACAGTTAAAAATGCAGAATTTACATTTTCTGTCTAAAAGGTTTACCCCAAAATACAATATAAACAAGCACTGCTTGTAGTTTACACAATTGTCATGCAAGTATTGATATAAATAACTAATTGCTGAAATGTTACTCACTTGGCTTCCTCAAGTTCCTCTGTGCGCTGGATAGCATCAGTTTCGTACTTGGTTCTCCACTGAGCCACCTCACTGTTGGCCTTGGACATTCCACGCTGCAGCTCAGCCTTGGCCTCCTGCTCCTCCTCAAACTGCTCCCTCAGCAGATCACAGTCATGGCGGGCTGATTGCAGTCCATGGGCAAGAGCATTCTTGGCCTGGTGTAAGACATAACACTCAGTCAGCAAAATGTTTGAGTCGTACATACGGGGTTTATAAGTACAGAAGTTTTCTTTTTTTTCTTTTAAAGATATTTTTGGGGGCTCTTTGGGCCTTTATTAGGACAGGACAGCTGAAGAGTGGACAGGAAACAGGGGAGAGAGAGGGAGAATGACATGCAGTAAAGGGCCACAGGTGGAATTGAACCCGTGTCCACTGCAGCGAGGACGCAGCCTCTGTATATGGGGCACCTGCTCTAACGACTGAGCCACCGGGCACCCCAGTACAGAATTTTTCTTACCTTAACCTCCTCTTCAATCTGTCTCTTCAGCTCCTCAATCTGTTGTGTGAAGGCTTGTTTGCCTCTGGTCAGTTGAGAGACAAGAGCCTCTTTCTCTTCAATTTGACGGCCGAACTCACCTTGTGTGAAAAATATATAATTTTATATTTTATATATAATTGTATGTTTTTTTGTTTGTTTTTTAATGTGCAGCAAATAATTCATGATTGCATTTGGATACCATTTTCTGTCAGGAGACGTGCTTTCTGTGCCCCCAAGTCATTGATTTGACGGCTATTTTCATCACTCTTGGTCTTCAGTTCACTAAGTTGGTCCTCAAGAGTACGGCACATCTTTTCAAGGTTTCCCTGATGGAGAAAAGATGGACCAGATCAATTGTTAAATTCTGTGTGCAGGGTTAATTGTTCTATTTACAAAACTAATTTGGGTGTTAAAATACCACATTGTGTATTGTGTACCTTGGCTTTTGCGACAGCCTCCATGTTGCTTGACAGGTCATCAATCTCCATTTTGTATTCACTCTTTTCCTTCTCAAGCTTTTGCTTGACACGCTGGAGGTTGTCGATCTGCTCTCCCAGCTCAGCGACGCTGTCGGCCTGCTTCTTGCGAAGAGCAGCAGCAGTGGCTTCATGCTGCAGAGTGGACTCCTCCAGGTCACGACGGAGCTTCTGGAACTCAGCTTCACGCTTCTTGTTCATCTCAATCTGAGCAGCAGTGGCACCACCGGCTTCCTCCAGCCTCTCACTGATCTCCTCAAGTTCCCTGGAGAGGTCAGCTCTCTGCTTCTCAACCTTGGCACGAGCAGCACGCTCAGCCTCAATCTCTTCCTCCAGCTCCTCAATACGAGCCTATTGAATGCAGCAATGGCGTCTTCAGCAAACTTTTACATTCATTACACAAAAATCTGAATGTGGGCAATAGAGTTTTAGGTATCTCATTCACCTGAAGCTCCTTGATCTTCTTCTGAAGCTGAGCACCCATTGACTGCTCATCCTCAATCTTGCTTAGAAGCTGACTGATTTCAAAGTCCTTCCTGTGAAAATTAAACATAAGGTAAGATAAGAGTTCACACAACTGGCTATGATTATAAAAAATGTGGTTGTTGTGCATTTGAAGATGCAATGTTACTTCTTCATTTTCTCCTCAGACTGCTGCTTGTCATTCTCAAGATCCATGATGGATTCCTGGGCAAGTTTCAGATCACCCTCCAGCTTCCTCTTGGCTCTCTCAAGGTCCATACGCAGCTTCTTCTCTTGCTCCAGAGAACCCTCAAGCTGAAAATCGAAAAGAGGTTTTTAAAGTTCACATTCAAATGAAATCATGCTTTGCCCTCTTGTTTTGACAGTCCAAGTTACTTTGAAAACTTACGTCATCCACTTGCTGCTCAAGCTTGGTCTTGGCCTTGGTCAGAGTGTTGACTTTGTCTTCCTCAGCTTGCAGGTCATCAAGAGTTTGCTGATGAGCCTCCTGAAGAGCTTTCTTTTCCTTGGTGAGCTTAGCAATGCTCTCATCCTGAGAGGCCATCTCCTCAGTCAGGTTCTTCACCTAAGTTTGCAAGAAATTTGTTGTTATTGCATGATCATTTGTTAACTTCACTGATCTTTTAGACATATTGATAATTACGAACCTTGTTCTCAGTGGCATGTTTCTCCTTCTCCACTTTGGCCAAGGTAAGCTCCAGGTCGTCAATGTCCTTCTTGAGCTCAGAGCATTCATCCTCCAGTTTTCTCTTCTTTGCAGTGAGTTCAGCATTGATTTCCTCTTCATCCTCCAGCCTCTCAGTTGTCTCTTTGAGTTTGGCCTCCAGCTGAATCTTGCTCTTGATGAGACCTTCACATCTCTCCTCAGCATCTGACAGATTCTCTGATTCCTAGTTTGTGTAATAAAAACAGATATTAGCACATTATCAGCGAAAGACGTGCAAAGCACAGATGTTTTCTGATTTGTACCTACAGATGCAACTTGCAGCTGCAGATCATTCTTCTCCTGCAGAAGGGAAACCATCTTCTCCTCCAGTTCCTTTTTCTTGGCCAGGGCTGCAGCCAGGTCTGTTTGCATCTTCTCATAGTTTTCCTTCATCTGGGCCAGCTCCTTCTCAGTTTCAGCACTCTTCAGAAGAGGCTTGATCTTGTAGTACACCTTCATCCATGGCCAGTGTTTGACATTCATGAATGAGCGCACGTTGTACTGGATGGTAAAGATGGCATCCCTGTTGACAACAAGTTGTTGTTATTGACCAATAAATCTTTATTATAATATCAAAAATGTGCACTCGGATTGGCTGTTTAAACGTGCCTCCTCTCCATCATCTTCACAAACTCCTTTCTCATGAGGTAACCACGGCAGAGAGCCTGGGTCATGGTGACCAGAGATGCAAGCTTTTCATCTCTCATCTCCTCAAGGGTACCCAGCAGACCGGCTTTGAAGAAAACCTGAACAAACACAAAGAACATTTATTGTATGTCTGCACTATATAGTATATTAAAACATTAACAAATTGGTTCCCAGAGCACCTACCCATGCAGCTGAAATGTCTTTTTAAGAACTTATCATTTTTGATTTTTTTATTTGTGTCACAGCCCAGTTTTCTTAAAGGGGTATTTTGCCGATTAGCACCCAGCATTGCATTGTTTGAAAATCAGTATTGCAATGAATATTTTTTATACTCCTTTAGTCTTCCATGGGCCTAACTCTCCTGCCATCTCTTGTGCCAAAATCTCCCCAGATGATGTGTTTGTCATTATTAGATAACAACCGTTGAGACCCAGCAAGTACATTTTTTTGTGATTCCTACACACAGGGAATTAAAGGAGCCTTTAGTAGGACTCTTTCTATTGATCTGTGCAGTGTGTGCCCAGGACTCAGCAGCTATGATACAACACAACACAATACATTAAAAAAACACAAAAGCACTTAAACTGACTGAAATAGCTAATATCACAACATAATATAACACCATCTATATTGTTACTTAACAACCTGTAAAAACAAACAAACAAAAAAACAACAAAAAAAAGTTATGTGCACCACTCATCTAGTGGGGAGAGCAATGCATTGCGCTAGCTACAGCCATAGTTTGAGTCACTGTCTCCAGCTGCAACAGGCCGTAGCCCTGCTGTTAGCAGTTTAGCCCCAGGCCTCTGGCTACACCGCATCTAACGTTACTCAGTCATAATGTGATGTTATTTCTAGTGAAATGCATCTAATCATAACTTTCCACAAAGAGTCACATTCACAAAACAGCATAACAACATTTATGTGATAGTGTTATGACTTTTTTCAGAGGTACACAGGCTGCTGTAGCAGTTAGCTGCTGCTAACCACTTCTTAAATAGACTTGGTCATGTTATTTCAGGCGAAAAAAGTGTAATTGACGCTTTCCACAATGCATGGTGGGTCAGAATAGAATATCTATGTAGTTTTTTTACAGTTGCGCAACTCTTGCCTGCACTGCCACTGTGCTTTGTACACTGATTCCCATTTTCAAATGGGAGCTGCCGTGCAATGCAGATAGATAAATATCCACATAAAGTGGAGTTTCCTCTAAGTGATTCACACTTATGATAATTGGCCAATGGTCATCTAGGCAATGCAAATTTGTACTAATTCTAAAGCAGTACTTTTGTCAGAGTGAGACCAAGGGTTAATTGATGCACATGTTAATTATATATTTGGTTGCAGTTGTAATGCTTGAAACGGTACTGCAGTTTATGTCCACGAAGCCATACAGGATTATGCAAGTAATTAAAACACAATCTTAAGCCCTAGCACCCGTCAAGCTCTGTCAAGCTGTGGATGCTACAGTGGACCCCACAATGTCAGTATCGGACGTGTTTGGTAAAATACTATCGAATATTTAGAAAAAATATAAAAGCAATTTCAAAGAGAAGTAAACAGAAGGGTCTGCAACGTGCCATGACCGACTAAGTAGCAAAAACAGGGTAGCCTTAAAAGGATGAAGGTAATCAATCTCAAATGCTTCAGTCTGTGTTTTGCTTCATTTATAAAACAAGTAATTACCCTCCTATTGATTTAAGATCTATTTATAGTAAGAATAGGACATTCCTCAGACAGACAGACATAGCTCTACTAGGAATGAAGACATTCAGTGTTTTATCCAAAACCTACACATTTTAGCATCAGCTTTTGATTTTGGAAATGAGGAAATCGTACAAACAGCAAGTTGGATTAATAATAAATAATGAATAAATTTGCACTATGAGTAAGTTAAAATATCCGTGGCTGCATGCTGATGCTATTTCTTTGAATTCTATAATTTTGCCAGTGGTGTAATTTCTCATCAAAATAATTTTAAAAATTGGTCAAAAGTTTTCAACACAGTCTCCTATTCAACAGACAAAAAATAAACAGAAAACCAAGCCCTACTTCTACAGGAAAGTATATGAGCGCAGTCAAGGTACTTACCTTGGTGTGTCCAAATCTGTACTCATCATGATTGACATCAATTGACCCAAGCAGCTTCTCTGAAGCCTTCTTGTTATCAATAAACTGACCCTCAGGGATGACGCTGGCATTCAGCACCTTGTACCTATTATGAGATAGTTAATGGTCAGTGTGAGCATTTTTTGACACAGTTTTCATCTAAATTATAATAAAATATCGACTGATACCTCTGCTTGAAGTCACCATAGAGGATTCTGCTGGGGAAACCTTTTCTGCAGATTCTGATACCCTCCAGCACA
>JAQLOL010000023.1:5599706-5620718 GCA_029783665.1 Naso thynnoides
GATACCTCTGCTTGAAGTCACCATAGAGGATTCTGCTGGGGAAACCTTTTCTGCAGATTCTGATACCCTCCAGCACACCGTTACACCTGAGCTGGTGGATGACCAAGAAGTTCTCCATCAGACCTATTAAAAAATATTTAATAAATATTAATTATGACAACAATAAATACTTAGTCTCTTTGTTGAAATGGCAAAAACTAAAATAAAATTAAATCAGCAAAAATAAGACATCTTCTCAAAGACAATGTTCTCTATGTACCTGGAGTCTTTGACTCATTGGGAATCAGGCAGCGCACAAAGTGAGGATGGGTGCTTCTTAAGTTAGTCATCAGCTTGCCCAAATTCTCCTGTAAATCCAGAGTTTTTACTCTTGTCATTGATGAAAACAACTTTTTGAGAATTTAGTACGAACTGAAATATGTCTTTACACACAAGTTTGCAATGTTAAACCTTACCCTAAACTGTGAAGACACAGTCTGCATGGAACCACCCTTCTTCTTGCCTCCCTTCTTGCCACCACCGCCTGTCTCTGTAGATAATTTTAAGTAGACAAGTTTTGTTAAACAAGATATGAAATGTACATGACCACTTGCTTTAATAAAAGTTTGAGGTTGCTCTTGTCACTGTCGTACCCTCAACAGCAGGGGGATACAGATGGGCAAGCAGTTTGACGGAAGACTTCTGGTACAGCTGCAGCACAGACTCATTCAGTGGATCCTTGTTCTTGTCCAGCCAGCCACTGATATTGTAGTCCACAGTGCCAGCATAGTGCACCAGGGAGAAGTGTGCCTCAGCCTTTCCCTTGGCAGGCTTGGGCTTCTCAAATGCTTTGCATTTGCCAAGATGCTGGTCATACAGCTTGTTCTTGAAGGATGTGTCAGTGGCCTTGGGGAACATGCACTCCTCTTCAAGGATGGAGAAGATGCCCATGGGCTTGAAAAAAAGTGTAAAGAAGTATGTAATTAATGAACCTTAAGACAAATTAGGAACAGTCACATTGGATTAAAAAAATTTAGTTACCTTTTCAATCAGCTCAATGCAGGCAGCCAAGTCCATACCAAAGTCAATGAACTCCCAGATAATACCCTCCTTCTTGTACTCCTCTTGCTCCAGGACAAACATGTGATGGTTGAAGAACTGTTGCAGTTTCTCATTGGTGAAGTTAATGCACAGCTGCTCCATGCTGTTGAACTGTGTGGGAACAGATATTCAGCATTATCTCTATCCGGCCATTAGATGATTTGGTTTTTAATGGTATTTGCCGCTGAATTGTTCAAAATAAATCTTACATCAAAGATTTCAAAGCCAGCAATATCCAGGACACCAATGAAGAACTGCCTTGGCTGTTTTGTGTCCAACATCTGGTTGATACGGATGACCATCCACAAGAACATCCTCTCATAGATAGACTTGGCCAGGGCAGTGACAGAGTTCAGCACCTGAATAAAAACAAGGATGTGATTAGATTGTAGTTGACAAGACATACTGTAATACAATGGATTACTGGTATTCTGAACCTTGTGATGAAGTAAATAGAAATTAAAAATCTAAACTGAAAATAATCTGATATTTTTCCTGATGCCATTTGTTGACATATAAGGAAACTTATTAAGTTCTCCTTCTCAAGGTGTTGGTGTTTTTGGCAGTAAATACAAATATACTACATTTTAAACAAAAAACTGATACCATCTAAATTACCTGAGGTACAGTCTGTCCCTTGGTGACAAACTCATTTCCGACCTTCACTCTAGGATAGCACAGACCCTTCAGCATGTCAGCAGAGTTCAGACCCAGCAAGTAAGCAACCTTGTCAGCATCTGAAAATATTTTAGTGTGAAAACAGACTCATGAAATCTTTTCCACTGTTGTTTCCAAGTCTTTGACTTTAAGCCCACATTAACACTTACCCTCTGTGCCATCAGGCTCAGCCTGCTCCTCACGCTGCTTCTGCTTGAACTTCATGTTACCATGGTGAAGCACAGCACCAGTCATCTTGTAGATGCTCATTTTCTCTTCATTACTGAAGCCCAGGATATCAATAGCATTCTGTTTTTAGAGTATCAACAGAAAACGCAATGACATTAGGATATGCATTTAAAAAAGCAGTTTTGTTCTTGCACTTAATGCAATTTTTTTTTTAAGTGGAGAACACTCACATCAGTGGCTTCCAGCTCAACTTTGTCATCAATGCTGGCCACAGTGATCTGACCCTGGCTGCACATGGGGAAGTCGTAGGGGTTGGTTGTGATGAGAGACATTTCTGGAGATCAAAAACATGTGTATCAAGCTCAATAGATTGTTGATATAAAGACTTAGAGTAAGTTTAGTTTTACTTAAATTCTCAGTCTGTTTACCAATCAGCTCAGGTTTGTGGTTGGTCATCATCTGGTAGAAGATGTGGTAGCCTCTTTCATCAGGAAGCTGGAATGTCACTCTTGACTTCTCCAGCAGATCTAAAAAAGTTGTTCTTTGGTCAATGTTGGCCCATTCCCAATGAAACTCATTTGTAAGAGGTATGAGTACTTTTACTTACATGTCTCAATATCAGCACTAGACAGTTTGCCAGTTGTGCCGAAATGGATTCTGATGAATTTACCCTGTTTGGAGCAAAAGACATTTTTTAACATCCCTCCACATGAGTAATGTGTAACAAGACTTTTCTCACTTGTAGAAATAATTTCATACTTACAAAACGAGATGAGTTGTCATTCCTCACAGTTTTGGCATTACCATAGGCCTCCAGCAGAGGATTGGCTGCAATAATCTGATCCTCCAGTGAACCCTAAAATCCAGTTTTAAGAATCATGTCAGAAAAAAATGGAAAAATATTTGTAGACTTAAAGGGCACTGAATTTTTATCATTATACGGTAACATACTCCCATCTTTGAAGTGTCCTTCTTCTTGTCTCCTCCAACTGAGATAGTTGCAAAGTACTGGATGACACGCTTGGTGTTCACAGTCTTTCCAGCACCGGATTCTCCACTAGGTACAGACACAGACTTATTAGCATTTGATCAAAATGTTAAATTATTTTGAACAAACTCAAGTGTAGAACTTACGTGATCAAGACAGACTGGTTCTCCCTATCTGTTAGATGAAACACAAAGGAATTAACACTGGGGTTTTTTTGCAACAGAAATTTCATACATGCACAAAGTTTATACTGTTATGGTAATTACTTACCAGTAAGCATGAACTGATAAGCGTTGTCAGAGACAGAGAAGATGTGGGGTGGAGCCTCCATGCGCTTCTTGCCTCTGTAGGCAGCTACAACTTCAGCATCGTACACTGGGAGCCACTTGTAGGGGTTTACAGTGGCACAGAACAACCCAGAGTAGGTCTGAAAGTGGCCATAGAGATTCAGTTAACTCCATGTTTTCTACAAGTATAGCAAATTTCTGCGTATTTTTTTTCTCTGTAGGCAGATTGTCTTACATAGATCATCCATGCTGCATAACGCTCTTTGAGGTTATACAACACAGAGGCTTCATTGAGATGGGTCATCATGGCCATGTCCTCAATTTTGTCGAACTTGGGAGGGTTCATTGGAGAGACGTCATCTTCTTTGACTGTCCTCTCCTAGAGACGAGCATTTGTCACAATGAGGACTGATCATATTGAATTCCCAGTTTACTCTGACTTCATGATACCAACCTCCTCGGTGTCCAGGACTTTGACGGTGACTTTGCCCCCGTCTTTCTTGATGATTGTTCCCTTCAGGTACAGCTCCTTAGCATCAGCCACGTAGCAGGCGGACTTGGCATCAAAAGGTTTGTTTTGAGCCTCAATCCTCTCCTTCTCTGGCTTACGGAGGTAAATGGCAGCTTTGCCATAGACGGCCATCTCCGCGTCCGTACTCATGGTGGCAGCTTAGGTCTGCAAGAAATTGAACAAAACAAAAGCAATGTTAGATTAGTAAGTTTCCATTCTTGTCATTCAATAGTACTTACATGCTTGTTGTACTAAAAAAGTCATTTGTCCACACCTCAGAAACATTTTGCATCCTTACAGGTGTTCTAAGTTTAGTTGGTCTTTCAAAGTGACACAGTGATTGTTATTGTTTTAAACACTAACATTAAGTTTTGACCAAAATTGGTTAATTCATTAGCTATAATTGCTTATCCTTTAAAGGGTCATAGCAGGATAAAGCCATTCATATATATGCCACTCATATTGTGCAGCAGGCGGGATACACCTGTTGTACAGGGCTGACCCAATGAGACACACAAGTATTCATGCTCACATTCACACCTATTGCCAATTTTAAAGTTGCCAATTAACACAGGAACAGAAAGAACATGCAAGCTCTAAATAGAAACACCCTAAAGGACCTCAGGCTTGTAAACGTCTTGATTTGTGGCTAATCACTGCAGCATTTATGCCACTCACTGACTAGATAAAGAAAATTTAAAAAAAAAAAGTTTTTAAAAAATACATTGTTGAAAGTGGTACATACCTTAACCTTTCCCTTTGTGAAAAGAATCTTATATTCCACAGTCCTGTTGAAAACATTGTTTTTTTTTTGTCAGTACTTGAAAAAAAGAGAAATTAAAAAATGTATCTAACGCCCATATTTGAAATGTCAAAGTTACATGAAAAACAATATACATTTTATCTCCTGTCAGGTTCAGTAGTGCACTGAATAATAATAAGTAATATACCTTTATTTTATGTGTTACTGAAATTTGTAAACTAATTTCTAAAATGCATAAGAATTAAAATGATGCCATGCACAGCAGCAGAGAAGCTCACCACTCGCAGGAATTCTCTGGTCTTCTACCACACACTGCCGCTAATCTTGGACCCCTTATATTCAGTCTGGTTTGCTTGCAAAGCAAAGCCTAAAGGAGGCTAACTTGCCAAATATGGTTTGGGTGACAGCTGTGTCTTGAAGAATTCGAAATATTTAGCTGGCACTAAATTTGGGCAAATCCCTATAGGTATGTAGGTTTTGAGTTCTTTTACATAGAGTCTATCAAATCTACACATTTATACAGAATAATAATTTACTATCAAAAATGTGATTAATAATTATTACATCAAACAGTAAGCTTTGGTATAATCCTTCAAATCTTGTCCGTACATTATTTCTCTTAGTTCAGTGTTGATGTTTTTAAAGACAGTGTGATGAGAGAACACCTTGAGTTGTTGTGTGTGATACTGTAATAAACCCAGGGGATGTTTTTAAGATTTAAAGAGTCGAAAAGATTATTCTTTCATTTGGTTTTATGTTTGAAATCTTAAAATCAGTATTGTTGCATTTTTGAAATTTTAAGACATCATGATGACAGTTGTTTTTTTTAATGTAAAAAGATTGTGGCTAGGTTCAAGTATTTATTTATTTTTATTTTGTGCCAATTTCTCAACTTCAAATAAATCTGCTTGTGATGTGATAAGTAGGAGCGCACAGTGTTAATGATGTTACTCATAATTTCAACATTATATTTTTTCATGGATAAAAAATATATTGTAGGGATCTGTAAATATACAGAAATAAATTATTGTGTGATCTTTCTAACCATTAAGCAAAAATATATTGAACATAATTATCTTTAATATTAATTAAAATACTTTTTTTCTATTACAGCTTTATGCATTTTTCAGTGTCACAGTCTACTGAAATGTAAATTTGTCATGCTTGCGAGCTCAGTGATGTCTTCTTTAAGGAGACACAATCTACATTTTGAGTGAGTCTGATTTAGAGCTCAGTTGTCAGCTAGGTTGGGGTGCAATAAGGAATGCATGTTTCTGCGAGCCACATATGTTGGGGGCCCTCTGTCATACTCAATCATGTAATCTGAGTAGGTTTTCAGTTGCAACATGTAGGTGAGGAAAGTGGGCATGTCATGAAAGAGTGTGGCAGTGCTGGATGTGTTAACTGATTTTATGCAGCACTGAATACCACTTTAAACTTATGACAACAGTTCAGCCAGACACCCCTGCACTATTGCATTCTTATTTACAATTTACATCCTCAGCGGATTCAGCAGTTTGACTTACAAAGGACATTGTATGTTGTTCATCACTGCAATTAAGTTATCTCTTTTTTCATCCAATTGCATGTACAGTATAGATAATGTCATTTTAGCCATTCTTATTTTGCTTTGTCTTTAGCTGTGTCTATCGCTGCATTCAAGACACCTTGGAACTCGGAAAAAAAATGAGCTCTGAGTTGTTAAAAAAGATTTGAACAGTTGTCCAACTTGGAATTCCAGGTTGGAAATTTCCAAGTTGTCTTGAATGCAGCATATCTTTTTCCATCTTCCTGAAAATTGCCCTGGAACTGTGAGTAACTTTCAGAGTGATAAAAAAATAAATAAATTCCTTGCACCTATACATGTATGTATTTTCCCAATAAAGCTGTTTTCTGAAGAAAATGTTGCCATGACCCTGCATTTACTTACCTAGATGTCACAAAATGTATTTTATTGGTGTATTGAAATGTAGTTGTACGGAATTTGTTCAAGCCATGAGTCATCTGAATGCCCTTTAAATTTTTCAAAATGCAATTTTGACAGAAATGTAGAGTCTACCAAAGCTATATCATCCAAGACAAAAAAAAAGAAAAAAAGAAAAAGAAGTGAAGTGTACATCAGCTGCAGCGGCCATGGAGTGCTAAATTTAAGGAAGTTTCTGACTCATTTCAATTAACATAAACACACATAAATTATGATATAGTCTTTCAGGGATATAATCTTCTGCAATCTCTAGTCTTTATTCTCAACAAATTCTCTTGAAGATGATTTGGTGTTCAGGTGACAGTCGCAGTGAGCATGCAGCTTATGGATGGCTAACAGCAAAGCCCTCCCACTCCAGATTTGACCTCACTTGGTCAAATGATACTGCCATACTATTAATGTCACTTTAAGGAGAAAAAGATCAAGTGACCATTTGTACAGTATGGCTCACATTGTGACACATTTCCCAATTATTTATGCTCAACAAACATGCTGATTACTTTGTCTGAGTACAGACAAGGAGTTATCTGCTCATTTTGTCCTCAGTACAAGTTCAGTAATTTTTCTGTGTTGTAATAAATGTTTTTTTTTTAATATGTTCTGTAATGCTAAATTAATGTACTTGATCTGCTGCATTGATCTAGTTACATTAGCTCAATGTAATGAGATAGGTGTCCAAGTACTGAGAGTCAGAAAGAAGCTGGGAGGTCAGAGGTTGGGTGGGATAGTGTGGCGGGGGTGGGATTTTCAGGGCTCAAGGCAGTTGTCGAAGCTTCTGTAAAAAGCCAATCAGCTGATAAGTTACCAAAGTGAGAAAGCACAGCGCAGAAGAGCTTTGACCACTCACGGTGGAGTCAGTTTGTGACTAAAATAACAAGAATGAAAAGGACTTCAGCTCACCAGGCCATCTTGCTACGTCAGTCTCCCTGAGTGTAAACATCTTCGAGCATTAGACTTCAGTGTTGGCTGTTAACTGTTGCTCTGCAGGACGACACAGCAGCACTTCATGTACAGATCAGAAGTGCTTTTAACATAAAATCAAGTACTTTGTATTAATTATACAGTCACCAGTTCCTTGGCTGGATCTTTGCAAATAAACATCATATAATAATTTGTTATCTCCTCCTATAATCTTAGACTGCTTAAAATGTGATTAGTCACACACACACACACACACACACACACACACACACATTATTTTGCATAGTTTAACAATTCAATCAAAAGCAATAAGGTGCAAGCTCAAGGTGCTGGGTTTTTTCAGTCAAACAGGAAGGCACATGGGAGACCTCCAGTTTGTGCTTTTTGTGCTGACATTGCATGCACTGCTCTCTCTGACCGATTTGCAGCTTCAGTTTGAAAAAAAAAAAGTTGTGGAATTTTAGTTTAATATTAAACATCAGCCTATACCCCATTCTTATTTTAAACTCTTCACTAAGTTTCTTCACTCTCTCTTTCATCTTCAACGAATGTTGAAATTTTACCAGAGTAATAAGAGGCTTGTGTTGTTGGAGTCAGGCTGATTCTCTCTGCAAAACAGGAAGCAAACATACTTTGGGCAGGACAGCGACGCGACACACATCGTGCTTGTTTCTTGTGGCCAGTGTCACGGAATGCAACTCTGCCTATAATAACAGCTGAGCTCATCATTTATGAACAAACCAACTTCTCATCACAGTCCCCAAATTTCGGTTTGAAACACCGTTTCAGCTGTGCAGTTAATCAAACGGAGCGTTTACAGAATGAGTCTTTTACCGCAATGTCCGTCTCCATCCACAAATGTCCAGCGGCGGTTACTTTAATAGGAGTTGATCAAAAACGAAAGCAAAACTAAACATCATGACCCAAGGTTTCGTTTTCTTTTGAAAATATTAGCACGGTGGCTGCATAGACGTGCAGTCTGCGACAACCGTTTCTGGTGAGTGCTTATTTTATTTTATTTTTTTTAGCATTAAAGTTTAAAAGATCCATGAACTGCACTCTAAGCGCTGCCTGGATCACGTTAATGTTTGGCTGCACGAAGAGGACGGAGTGCGTAACAATGCTCGCCGGGTGTGTTTGATATGAGGGGAAAAGCGCTCTTATGTGCTCATGAATTATTTCAGGAACGATTCATTTTCATTTAGGTAACAGAAACCTTAATGGCCTTCAGAGACCAAAGTTACACAAAGCGCGCATCCAGCACAATACGCTTCAAAATGCTGCGCACACGCAGTCATCCTTTGTCTGGAGTGTGAGACCGGAGACAAAAAAATTCTTATCAATATCAATAAGCACAGTTATCTTAGTTGCCTTATTGAGCTCTGCTGAATGTATCTATATTAGCGTGTAATTAATAGCATATGGAATTACACAGTATTAAAAAAGCCCAAGGTGATACGCATTGGTGATGGTAAAGTTGATGGTATAAAACTTTCTGTAGGAGTGTTATAAATGAAAGTAAACATGAGTTTAAGTGTTCGAAGAAAGCAAAGTAAAGGCTAATAATGAGGTTCTGTTTTTTTTTTAAAAAAAAGCAACTCTGACTCAATAAAAGAGGAGCTATGTCCTGTTCATGCCTGCAGCATGTGCTCCTCTATTCACCAGTAGCCTATCTTTTGCACAATAATGCTTTGATGTTCTTGGTCATCAGGTTCATAGCTTCTGGGTGAGGCTTGTATGTTGTACTCTCACATTTTCCTGATCAATAAGAAAACTAAAAATTATAGGTGGCTCCCTGTCAGCTTGAAGAAGTTGTGACATGTCTTTGTGTTTCCTCCTTCGAAGCTGCCTGCGTGCTTGTGTTCATGTTTGTTCTGTTTGTGCACCAGCTGATGGAGTCTGACCATGGATGAGGAGGTTGATCCTGAGGATGAAAATGTGAACTCCATCTTGGCTCAGGAATCCTCTGAACTGTTTGCAGTCCTAAGCAGGCAGTCACTCGCAGACATTATGAAGTTGAGCCAAATGTTGCCCCATGATGCTCGATTGAACATCGACCACCTGGCCCCATCTGCAGCAGCACAAACAGAACACATCAAAGTCATGTTGGACTACTTCGTAAAGGCTAATGCTGCAGAATGCTGCAAATTCCTTGAGAGTGTGTGCATGTTGTGTGTAAACATGCCTATGCGCCTGGAGTCGAGGCTCTTGTCGGTGGCTGGGTTTGCTAACAGTGAGTATAAAATCATGCTATAAACGTTGATAAGTGATGCTTTGCCTCGGCTAGATGCCGCGTTTTAACAGTCCAGTAAAGAACGCACTTCAGTGCTCATTTTACCACACAAGAGATTATTTTAAGAAGAGACACTGAAGTCAGTGTTTAGTCTTATATAAATGCTGTACAGGATGTATCAGTCATAGTGCCCATATAAAAGGATGAAAACCAGAAGTGAGATTTTTTTTTTTGGTCATAGGAAGCACCTTACGTTACTTACTGTGGAGCAACCACACAGACAACCGGGGGGGGGGCTGGAGGCCAGGGAGACAAAAGTTATTACACCTTGAAAATTAGTTCCTTAACTTAGCATAAAGAAGGATTTCAGCACAGATGTTCTTTTAAGCATTGTCACACATTTCCAGGTACTTTCTGTAGCATTTACAGAATATGGAGAAAATGTAAACACACAGATACCTCATTGACAAAGTTATTTTGGGAGTTCGGGATGGGTGGGGTTTATATAATCGATGTGGTCAAAGTTGACAAAGGATAATGACACGTAGTATCATTGCTGTGATCCTTTAAGATGGTCACTTTTGATATATTTTAGATTACAGATTAAGAGTTACCCTTCTAAAAACTGTAGCAATTTTGGTTACTCATCAAATTAGTGTAATCACATTCAATTACTTTTTGACTTTGAGCTTTTTTAGTGCTGACAATAAGCTCGACAACCTTTACACTCTACAGTAATGGCAGAGCCCTTTTATGATTTCACAGCTGTTAAATTTCCTGCTCTGAAAGATGTTCCTGTTCCTACCATCACATGGTCAGCCACACTGAAGTAGTCCTTTCTCAGCAGGCCAGAGATGATGCTAATTTAAACAAAAGCAACCTACATAAACAATGCTCAAAATTTGCAGTCATATTGCCCAATTAATGGAGTCTTTGTAGACGTGAAGACATCTTCCTGTAAGTCATCCTTTTACTCGATATAGGAGTAATATTTATAGCTTAGCCAGGTGTTGTCTGGTAAGTGGTATGGAGCCGAGCAGAGATCCAGAGGGTCTTTTGAGAGTCAGGCGAGACGAACACATCAGACAAGGCAGGACCAGGATGAGGAGACTGAGGACAGAGCAGACAGAAATGCAGGGAAGAGGAGAAAAGGTTCAAACAAAGGAAGCTAGGCAACAGGCAAACTGGCTGTAATGCTAAACAAGCAAGAGTGCCTAGAAGCGAAGTTTACAGGCAAGCAGTAACTACAGTCTGGCTTGAAGATGTGGAAAAACTGGGTCTGCGCCTGACTGATATGGGATTGTCGGGGTCAGTGCCGTCACCGATATTGGGGAGCAGTAAAATACTGATATCCAATATATCTGCTGAACGTCGTTATCAAATCCTTGTGACAAAGATATGTAATGGAGGCAGGATATCTCACATTTTAACTGACTTTATTCCAAACATCAGTGCACTTCCCTTATTAGTAATTAAATAATGGACCCTTCTCTGCTGGACAAACTATGTTATTCCACCCTTGCTAATCACAAGTCCAAGTATTTTTACAGCCTTTAAAAGTCATTATTGGCACATGTCAGAGAACTTAGGTGGTTGCCATTATATCTGTGATAGGCCGATATCGTCCAATAATATCTGCACATCGAAATATCGGTTGGCCCCTGATGTTTAGGCTTGAATTGACTGCCATCTAGGTGCAATTTGGAATTTACTCTGTCTCTGACACAGCTGTCTCCACTCAGACAATCACAGTCATACACACACACACACACACACACACACACACACACACTAGGGCCTGGCCAATATGTCCGTTTGCTGAAAACAAAGGGAGGGAAAATGTCAAAAATTCACTCAGAGCTGGAGCTTGAGAGAGTCAGTGTCCGATGTAACAGTATTCTACATGTACACTGCATATGAAAAATAAGACATTTAGCTCTAATCATTAACATTTTACAAGTAACTGAAATTTTTCTTGGTAACTGTGGCTGATTTAATTAAGCTTATTTTGTAATTTAATAAATTAACTGCATAACATGTAACTAGTTATTCCCTACACTGACTTACTAACTGTGAAGCACATCAATCTGCCGAAATGTTTTTTGATTGTTATTTGTTGTCCATAGTGGGCTGCAAAATAATAAATGCTTTTTAGTGTCTTGCACTTGAATTTATGAAGTAACTCCAACTTGCTGCTGTCCCTGCCTTAAAGCCATATGCACTCAGCATTTTGATCCATTTACTTTATGGAGATCAGTAATAAATACTCAGTGATACCTCCTTGTTCATAGTAAAAACTGTCATTGTTCTGGCTAACATTTTGACTTTTCTCTTGATTGTTCAGTGGATGCTGCACAGTGTCCAGTCACAGAAACAGAGTCTCTGAGAAACACAGGTAGTTACCGTTTATCTTTCAATGTTTGTCTATGTCAGCGTGACAAAGAATACAAGGGCAAATGTGATGTGTGTTTGCAAAACAAACAAACAAAAAAGTCTGTCTGCAGTCTGCAGGTGTTTTCCGTTGAACTGGAGCTTAATGTGCGCTCATGCATGTCTTGCCATTCATGAAAGAGTTTATAAAGGCTGCATTTCTTCAGTCCACCAAACTTTATGCTCTCTATTTTCTACAACACACTGAAGTACTGTTTACTTCAGTTACTGCATCCAAAAGGTGAAATACAATAGAAATTGTTTCATTATATTTGTTTGTTCATAGCAAAGCACCCCTCAGTCCATACAGCCTCGGTGACAAACCAAAGTGGAGAAGTGAAAATGAAAGGCAGCAGTGGGGAGAAGCAGTGGCTTTATTCAGCAATGATCAAGATATTTTATACACTTCATATGACTTTTTTCTTTCGTTTTGCTGTGGGAATCCCCAGAAACTCCAGATGATATAGAAACTAAAAGAGCCTCAGAGCAGTGTGCAACACATGCAAAATTCTTTTGCTACTCTTGATGGCATTAGTCTTTTTTTGATATTTTATTGAGATTATATGTCTGTGTATTAAAACAATTGTTATATTGGTAACACTTTCTGTGAAGCCTGTCTCTGTAATCTTTATACCTCATAATGTGTTTGAGGTTAAGGTTAATCCCTAACCCTGCTTATAACTATGATTATACAGCACTATAGGCACATATAAGTAACACATTATAAGTATGCTCATAATGCATTATAGATGCATGCATGCTATAAGCCAAGTGTTACCCATATATTTATTACATTTTTATGCACAGCTCTCTCCTATGTGTGTATCTGCACTGTAGATGTTGAATGTGAAAATGTGAGCTCCAGTGTAACAGATGAGAAGTCCCCATCGCCAGCCTCAGAACAGCAGCTTGTCAAACGCCCACGGATCGGTAGGACCAACACCAAACACTCTTACATTCCGATCAAAAAGCAGCCTGGCAAGTGGTTATTTGCTGGTTAAAGTTCATGGACAAAGTTTTTGAGTTGCAGCCAATGCCAATGCTACAGTTGCAGCCAATTACTCCACCCAAAAAAGCATGTTGTGCCCTCCGTCTGTAAATCTACAAGTAGAACATGTCAAAAAAGGCACAGGTTTGTTTTTACTGTTCGTGTTGTGAGTTTCTTCTCACTTTGAAAGAATTAATATTTGTAAAACTTGAAAAAATTGTAAAACTTTCAATGAAATATATGTCATTAGTTACATGGAAGAAACCAGGAGGAGTGAAAATATTTCTGGTTTGTAATTGTATTAGCAGTTGCCCCTAGAATGACTTTGATCCATTGTTTAACTCTTTACCCGGCTCTCAGTAGTAAAGTCAGTGCTGCAGGCTGCCAGTGTCAAAATGTAACCATAAAATTGAATGCTGAGTTTATGGGGACGTAAAAATCAAAAGTGCAATGAGAAGTTTTCATTCCATAGTGACGTGTTGTGTGTGATAGTAAACCAGACATCTGAGCTATGTTTCTTTCACTCAGTATTACATAACCAGGGCTCACTAGCTTCTCATGTTAAACACTGAGCCAAAACAAGATTACTTGAATAACTGCAGTCATTAGGAATTTTTACCGTCTGCTTGACTTTGTACAGGGTGTGAATATCTTGTGTTCCATCAGTCATTTTATTACTAAATACTCCTGTCTCTTGTACTGTGACTTTTCCCATGTTGCTCTTAAATGACTTTGCACATCATTACACATGAACAGGAGATTTTCTGTTGAAAGTGTAGTTACACAAGAAGATTAAAACAATATTTTATCTCAAAACTTTTTTTGTGTATCAATTACCTGCCCTTAGTTGTCTTGAATTGAATTTTTTTTTTTCCTCCAGGAAATTTCATGGTCAACAGATTTTTTTCCAAATTTGTGAGCTACTGACTTTAGCTGCTGGCAGTCTATGGAGATACAATTTTAAAACCATCTAAAAATGTCTGTCCAAAAATCTCAGAAGCTTAGTTTGGTATAATCCGAGTCTTCTTATCGTATTGTAGGCTCAATACTTCCATAGCAGGGAGGCGCTTGGCCTGGCACATGAGAGGGAGCCTTGTACCAAATATGTTGGATTTAGTGACATTTAACTGAAATAAAAGTGTTTTAGAAGTATTGAGCCTGCAACATGATAAAGAACACTTTGATTATGCTACACAAAGATTGTAAGAGTTTTGGATGGACGTTTTTAGATGTTTTTTATGTTTTGAAACTGTATCTCCATAGGCTGCCAGCAAAAGCAGCTAAACTGAGTAGCTTGCATTTTTGGAAAAAATCCGTTTACAGTGGACTAATGCTTTTTCAATTCAAGACATCTAAGGGTGAATAATTGATATACAAAAATTAGTTTTGCAGTGAAATTGTATTTTCAGGAACATCTGTGCCCTACTGTGGCACATTAATAGTAGGTCCTCTGTTTAGCTGTGTCACACCCAAGAACATTTTTTCTGCAGAGAAGCAGCACTTGGCAAGTGATTTGTTTTATGTGAGTTATACGTTGTGTCCTACCCACAGACCACTGGGAGCAGTATATGGTTGCAGTGATTAGTTTACTGCTGCAAAGGTGGGAGCGACTCAGTGAGAGAGCCCTGGTGAGTGAGGTCCCGCTGGAGAATGTGTGGGTCGGCCTAAAAACATCGACAAGAAGCAGGGACAAACCTGAGCAAACCCCAGGACCAGCAGACAGAGGGAGCAGAACGCCCGGTTAGAGTGGCTTCTTACTTTACACAAAGAATCTGATACATGTATTTGACAATCTAATCTTTATTTAATTTGAAAGACTTGCAAATGCATCGAAACTGGCGTTAAATGCACAATATATAATTTCTGCCAATAGCAATCACCCACTTAAAACAATGCAGAGAAAAGACCTAGAATAATTAATTGGCTGTTCACTAACTCAACCTTTTTTCCTCTTAAAAAAAACCCAAAACAAAACTCAGAGCCTGATGGGGATTTTGGGTTCACGGAGTCCAGAGTGACATTGGACACGTTCCTCCAGGGATGTACCGGAAAAGTAGCAGTTCTCATTGGCCCGTCTGGCTCAGGAAAAACTCTGCTCATGTCCAGTGTAGGACAACATTGGGCCCGTAGACTGGTAAATTTACATTTTTCTTGTCATTTTATATTATTCTGTAGCTATTTTTAAGAAATTAAATAAAAATAAAAATGGCATATTAAGGGATGTTCTGTTCCAACGTGCTGAACTATTGTTGGACTGCTGAAACAAACCCACTGCAGCTGCTAGGCCAAAGATTCACCACGCTACCAGCAAAACACATCAGACTGCATGCTGTGTAATTGCACCGTGGGGACTTTTGGCAGAAGGAGGAATATGAAAAAAGGGGATATCACTGAAGTGCAATGCCACGTCAGTGGAGTACTGTCCAAAGATATGCTGACTGTTTGCATCCTGCAACAATACTTAGGTGCACCAATTTTTCAAAGCCTCACAAAAACAAAACTACTAGTAGTCTATTAGCCACATAGGCTGATAGTTGCCGCCTCGCCTGTGTTTTGGTCAAAAAGTTGCACTTAAACACATCGCAAAGACAACAGGAGACGACCATCCGGCGTGTGTGTTCTACGCCTGCATAGGAGATAACTCTACAGACCAGCAGCTGGCAGTAGTCTGAAAAATTAAAGACGAAGAACTAGGAATGCAAATATGAAAACTCTAATGAGACAGCCTGCTAGCTTTTCTTAGCATTTTCACATTGCTATCGCCCACTATTAAGAGGTTTCCTATTATAGCCGCTTCTAATAGAGAATGTGTCTAATAAAAAGTTGCTGATGACTCTGGCTTTGTTAGTCCTTGGTCCTTTGGTTTTGCAGAAAGAAAGGAATGGGCGAAAGCAAAAAATAAGGAGAAATCAAACCTGAGGGAAATCATGGATACCCCAGCGACAGTTCTCAAGGGACTTTTTCAAACCTGTGTCAAGAACTGGAGTTAAATGAAAACCTCTATTAAAATTAATACAATGGATCCTTTACCATAGGCAGAATCCGAAGAATCTGAGTTGATTTGATGAAGATGCAGTGTGCATTGTTAGTCCTTTAAACAAATCTCCTAAAGTGATCTGACTGCTCCAGTATGTTCTTTGGATTCTGCCTTTGGTAAGGGATCCATTGTATTAATTTCAATGGCTGTGCCCCTGATCTGTGAGCATTGACCTCCATCTTTGGAGGGGCTGAAGCACAAGAGACTCCCTCTTTCTAAATGAGACCAATATTTAAAAAAAACTTTGCTCAGCTCTTTTCCTGTTTAGTCCCGTTTGCTGAAGGAACTTCTCAGTCCAGTCATCCAAAGGCAAAACATTAGTGCTGGTATTGCATTTCTGCAGGGAAACAGCCAACCAGAATGCCCTCTATCACTGATGGGCTCCTCTGCAAATTCAACATTGGCCAAAAAGTCACTGACAAGGGTGGACTAGAGCCTATTGTGAGGGATACACTGAAGAAACGAGGGTGGCAGATGCTCACCTGTTCCTCAACCCTGGTAACCCTGGTAACCCTAACCCCTAACCCCTAACCCTAGAAAGCTGACTGTTGGCTTGACATGTCAGGGCCAAAAAACAGCTGATTGAACTCTGGCATTTTTGTTTATTCTGGGCATGAAAACAGGCTGATGAAATTTTATACCAACCCTTTTATCATAGAAAAACACACTTGAGGGATCTTTATGACATTTAGTAAGTTCACTTTCCATCCAATTCTCCCTCCTTCTGTCCAGGGCCCCATTCCTTCATCTTTACTTTTTGTCCTGCTGGAGCTTCGTCAGCTGAGCCTAGTATCCCGCCCTCTCTCCCTGTCTGAGCTGCTATTCCGACACTACCTTCCACCAAAAGGAGGTGATGATGAAAAGGTAATGCAGGTGGTCTTACCAGGACAGTGCCTTTAGAAACTGGGACCTGTTTGATATTATTTTAATAGTAGTATTTACAGCAGGTTTATGTTAAAAACACTTTTCAAACTGCCTTCAAATTGATTTACAAATTGATGTCAAGACTTGGTCTTGATGCTAAAATACTAAATTTTACCAACACAAGCTGTAGAGTTTCTAAAAAAAGAGAAGAAAATAGGAAGTGAAACTAACAGAAAGTAAGTCAGACTAAATCAGAGAAGATATGTACCAGAGGGCTACACATAAAGGTTTTGAGTGATGCCTCAATGTCATGTGAAATTATTACATAAAATGTCATGAGCACAAAATGGCAGCGCCTGTATCCAGGAGATTTTTGCTTAATTTCTTTACTGCTGCAGAGAGTGTAGACATGTTGTCCATCTTTACTTGCAGTTACTGATATTCCTAGTAAACTTATTTAATTGATTACAAAATAACTACTTGTGTGTGCCCAATACATTACTAATACATTGTCTTTGTTGCTCTTGCATTGTACATGTTGTTAACTCTGTCTTCCTGTGCAGAGAGCCATTGTGGATTACCTCCTTTCTAATCCAGAGCAAAGCTGTTGGGTACTGGATGGGTTTGATGAGTTTAATGGCAATGTTCTCAAACAAGAGGGGCAGAAAGAGCTGTTGGACCTGGAAACCCGCCTGCCTGTTGCTGATCTCATCTCAGGATTATTGAAACGTCAGCTTCTTCCAGGGTGTACTGTGGTTGTTACCTGTCGAGCACGCAATGTTTATTTGGAAGGAATGTCAGATAAAGTGGGGCAGCTGGTGGGTTGGGACTGCCGCGACATCAAAGAATATGTACACAACTTCTTTGGAGCAAAAGGTGAAAACGTGCTTTTATATCTATATTGTGATATTTAACTATGCAATGTCATGTATTTATGTTTACTTGGTTTGAGTCCAATTGCTATGTCATATTTGAGAAATCTGCATTGTATCATATTTTTGAGTCCTTGTTCAAAACATAGTTGTACCGTCTGGGAATTCCGGCAGTTTCGCTTATCAAGAGAGTTGTGGAGACAGAGTTGTCAAATTAGTTATAACAGTAAATTGCAAACAGAATATAAAAAAGCTAGTTTTTAAAAGCGGGTTTAAGTTTAACTCATGTAATGGAATCTCCTTGTCTTTGCTTTGAAATTGAACATGCAAATCCAGCTTCAGCTTTTCAACAGAAAATGTAAGAAATATAAGAAATAGGCGTGGGTTTTGGCAAGGACTTCATAGTACAATATGCATCACGATACATGGGTCACGAAAGGATTATATTATGATTCTATTAGGATATACTGAAATATTCCACACAGTTCTCTGGAAATGTAAAAACAGAGCTGAAATACAAGTTGCTTTGCACGATCTGGTAGTCTAAATACATCACATCACATTATATTGATGATTCAGCGGACAAATCGAGTCAAAACAATTTCATTCAAAATTTTCTTATTGTTTATTTGAACAGTTTTTGCAAACTACAGAGCACTGACTACCAGTGTAGCTGCCATAAAGTGCACTCTTGCACTTTAACCGGACATACTGAAATTGAAATAAAGTGCGTATGTTTTCTTTTGTGTCACTGAACTTCAGGGGTGGGTATAGACTAGGACTTGATGATACGGTACGCATCACAATACATGGGTCCCGAAAATAAATATTGCGATATACTGCTGCAATGATTTTTTAGCACAGCCCTAATTACAAATGTACGTTACGTTTATGCAGGCCTAAACAAATTTATGTCTCAACTAAAGGTCACACAGCAAACAGAGCTCTTGGGACTCAGGCAGCGGAACTTCTTCTTTCCTCTCGGCACCTTCTCGCCATGTCATCCGTCCCTGCCCTCTGCAACATGTGCTGCATCTGTCTGGAGCATTTACTGCTAGAAGGAAGAGATGCACAGGCACCGGAGCAAAGAGGGATTGATGCGGGGAAAAAGGCAAGAGGAGAAGATGAAAAAGGAGTACAGATGCCCGGAGAGGGGAGAGGAGAAGAGGGCAGTAGAGGAGGGAATCAGACACAAAGTGGAGATCAAGGAGGGGGAAGACGAAGAGGAGGAAGTGGAGATGTAAAAAATGGCAGAGCCCATCTACCTCCCACACCAGTCCAGATACCCTCCACCCTTACCCAGGTCTACCTCACTGTTCTTGGAGCATTTCTGAGCTGTGACCCTGATCAAAGAGGAGCAAAGGACATGCCAAGGAATATGAATCCTCAGCAGAGGTAAAGTTTGAGTTCTAAAAATATTCACACCACTGACACAACATACTCAACCTTAAATTACAGTAAAATTGATTGACAAGATGAATTCAGAGAGAAGCTTGAAAGAATTTTTTTAAGTCTTTTAAAAGGAGAAAAAAATTGAAAAAAAAGAACATAATAGCAAACAGAAAATTTTACCAAAGAATAATCTTGTATAAAAACCAACTAGAGAGAAGTTTTCCTTGTAATGGTTGGCTTTCCTAAATACAGATAAATAAACTTGTGAGTGATTTCCTGTGACTTCAGGAAAAACAAGAATAATGGTCTTCCAGAAAAGGTCCAGAACTCAGGAAAAGAAATTCAAAATTGACGGAAATATTATCCAATGCATGGCAGAATATAAGTATTTAGGGATTGTGATCAGCCATACAGGTAACCTCAATAAGGCTGTGGGTGAACTGAGAGAGAAAGCTAGAAGGGCCTTGTATGCAATTAAAAGAAAAATCCAATTTGATATACCAATTCGGACCTGGCTCAAAATATTCAAATCAGCCATAGAACCTATTGCACTATATGGTAGTGAAGTTTGGGGACCCAAAACAAAACAAAATTTTCAAACCTGGGAGAAGCACCCAGTGGAGACCCTGCATGCAGAGTTTTGCAAGTCCATACTGGGGGTACATAGAAATGCCCCGAACTCTGCATGCAGGGCAGAATTGGGCCAATACCCATTATTAAATTAATATTCAAAAATGAGCCATCAAATTTTACAATCACTTAAAAAATAGCAACCCCAATTCCTACCATTATAAGGCCCTGAAATGCCAGGAGATGAGCAGTAAGAAAGGTCCCCTCTGCCAGCTGGTCCTGGAGCTCACCGCCGCTCCTCAGGGCAGACCTCAGTGCATTTGGCCCAACCAAATTATAACAAAACAAAAACAAAAATATGAAACATACTGGAGAGAACAAACACAATCCAAAAGCAAGCTAGAAACCTTTTTGGCCCTAAACAAACACTACAAGATGGCAGATATCTTGACCATTGTAACTGAGAAAAAATTGAGAAAAACCTTGACAAGATACGGACTCAGTGAACACAGCCTGGCTGTAGAAACAGGCCGACACCGGCAGAGCTGGAAACCCAGAGAGGACCGGCCGTGCCCACTCTGCTCTCAGGCAGAGGTGGAGACAGAGCTGCACTTCCTCTTGGACTGCCCAAACTATTCAGAAATAAGACAGTTGTACCTCCCCAAATTAAAAAAAAATAGACATAAACTTTGTAAACCTCCCACCAAATGAAAAACTCTGTTACATTCTTGGAGATAAAGGAGTGTGCCACTACTGCAGCTAAGTATGTGTCAGCTTGTCATTCTCTCAGACAGGATAGACTGACGCTGACACAAAAAAGTTGATTTATTTATATTATATATATTTATATTTATATTGTATTAATCTATGGATATACTAAGTATTATTTATGTCATTTGTATATATTTTATTATTTAATTTAATTGGCAATGTTTGCTTTGGCAATATATACTATTGTATTTCATGCCAATAAAGCACCCAAACATCTTGTAGTGTTTGAATTGAAATTGAACTGAATTGAAATGTTGAATGTGTTTGAATTGAAATTGAACTGAATTGAAACTTGTTCTCTGTCTTTTTGCACAGCACTCTGTACTTGTTGGGTTGGTATCAGTCTGAGTTGTGTGAGCTGACTCAGTTGGCCTGGAAAGGTTTAGAGAGCAACCAAGTCCTCTTCATGGAAGAAGAAATTTCTCCTGATGTTTTAAAGTTTTCAGTCAGCACGGGGCTTTTCTCGAAGGTCAGA
>JAQLOL010000023.1:5636831-5650445 GCA_029783665.1 Naso thynnoides
TAATCTTTTAGCTGTTCAATAAAGGCACAAAGCACCCCACCCCCAAACCAATATGCTAAAAAAAAAAAAAAGTCAAGTTTGTGATAAACCAAAAGTGGTGGCCCCAAGTGAACAACTTCCTCCTAAAAGACTAAAGAAAACATGCTGCCATCCTCAAGAAATCTTCCAAAAAACGATTATAGTTCATTTAGAACCAAGAGCCCTGACGATCTTATACCCTGCATTTATTTTTATCAGTAACCACTGTGATTGGATGACCTTCTCATCTCATTTGAGTCCTCTTCTTCCTCAGTGTCAGCCACAGCATCACATCCACGGCTGGAGCACTGATGCTGGTCAGCTGTTTAACTGTCAGTCAGCGAGTAACGTCAGTGGAGCTCAGGTACTTTGCTGTGTTCATCCATTTGATCTTGCTACTGTGTTAAAGCAAGTATTCTGTGTTTTTTTTCTGTTTGTTTGGTAAATAGTGTTTTTAACTGTTTTTTTAGGCCTCAGACTGAATCCTTCATCCATTTTGACGGTGACAAATCAAAACACGCCAGCTGCAGGTCTGTGAGCAGAAATCATTATTTTTTTTAGTTCCGCCTACTTTTCGTAACTTAAAATAAAACTGTGGTTGCTTTTTCTGCAGACTGTTTAGTTTGTCACTTTTCCAAGCATCCATTATCCACACAATATATCAGATCTAGCTTCTTCAAAGTTTCTCTTTATGTCTGACTGCTGGTGTGGTTTAGTGTGAAAATGCCAAACTTGTCAGTGCCTGCTGAGAATGCTGTCTACCACAACTGAAGACTGAACTTGGCAGCAAATTTACAATTTCCCGAACAGTAAATAGAAAAAAACTGCGCATGTTTATTCAAGTGTTTGACAAAACAAAGCAAACAAAAAAAACATGCAGCCCACTTAGCAATTTAATAGTCATTAAAAATAGCTTTTATGGGAAATACATAAGATTTGATGCTGTAAGATGAGGAGAAAAGAAAACTTTTTTTAGCCCCACCTTGTAAATATGCTCTAAATCACAGCTTGAGTGAGGAGCAGTAGGCACAAATTAAAAAAAAAAAAAGATTGGATTCTAAACAAAAGATAAATGCAAGGTACAAATAAAAGCATAAAAATGATATAAATAAAGATTAAAAGCACATTTTACATATATGGATATAACCAAGAATAATTGCACAGGATAATTGCGCCCATATTTACCATTCACATATGTATGTAGTCATAGACTAAAAGAGTTTAAAATACAAAGAAACTGCACAGAGACTTAAATATGCAGGATACATGTGGAAATTTGACAGTCGGTAAAAATATAACTGCAATATATCATGATCACTCGAGTTGAGAAATTGTCAAAAAACATAAAAGTAACTGATTATTTTATCAAGTGCTGTTTAACTTAATATCCTAATGAAGAGTCTGTCCGTCTGTCTGACTGTCTGACTGACTCACTGTGTGGTCACACAGGTTAACTCATTTTAGCTTCAGTAGTGAGAACTTGGAGAGACTGATGGAGATCCTACAGCAATGTCCTCACCTGTCTGACCTGGAGTACGTAACACACACACACACACACACACACACACACACACACACACACACACACACACACACACTAAAACACTGAATCTCACTCATTTATAACTGTTTATGCATACCAGTGTGTACTGACACACTATTAGTGTTGATGCTGAACATCCTTTCTCTTGACTGCAGTTTATCGAGTAACCAGCTGGGAGATGACGGGGCGAAGCGTTTTTTGGTTTCTCTTCCAGAGCTTGAAATCACCAGCTGGGTCAAGTAAGATGCATGTTAGAAAGAATGGATGTTAACTATTGTCAGTTGTGAAACTTTTTTGTGGCATGTCCCCCTTCAGAGGTGAATAAAATTTCGCACTCCCCACCTCACAGTTTTAACCAATTAATACTACTAAAATCTGTCTGTTCGTCTGTCTGTCTGCATCCATTTTTCTCCTCATTGGATTTCTCAAATAATCTAAAATTGCACATGTGCGTTTGGAATTGCCATATGCAGAGTCTGTCGAAGCCCTTTGTCTTATTTACCCACTGCCCGTTTTGTATTTAATGACTTAATAAGGTCAATTTGCTTCTTCTGCCTGTGGAGTCAATGAGCGAAAACACTGACAGCACCACACTGCCATTACAACCAACACTGTAAGCGAAGGTGGGATTACATCCGTACTGTTCGCTGAGCCACTCCACTCTGTGGGGCTGCATGTCATTAGGCTGTACAACCCTGTCATGACAGAAGAGGAGAGAACAGCTCTCCTTGGCTCTTTACAGTCTTCACAGTTTTGTTTTATTAGAATACAAGATAGAGAGCATGAGTGTGCGACAGAGAGACAGTGCTGAAAAGCTTGAATGACAGAAACACAGCGCTGTTTTTTGATTCTTTCACAGCAGTTAAAAACTATGATTCGGTACTGTGCTGCAAGCTGCAATACCATGGGTAAAAACAACCGGCCCGTTCTGAACAGGATTTTTTTGACAGGCACTGCTACATTACTAAATTCTTCTGCAGCTCTGTCAATCGCATCATGATGCAGCAAATGTGCATCATTTTGTTGCAGCGGGCAAATGTTTTCCTCAAGGTGCGAAAGTGGCACGGGCAGTGGGTCAGTGAGACAAAAGGCTTCATCGGTCTCTGCCACTGACACTTCTCAATTCCCACGTGCAATTTCATTTTGATTGGGTAACCCATCAATGAGAAAAATGTCGGCATGTAGTTGGGGTACACGTAGCCCCAGGTGTGGACTCGTATTGGTAATAGAGAAAACAACCAATCATGTACAGTATTAAACTGCAGTGCTGGAAAGGAGTCAGTATAATTTAGCACATATAGAATAACCCTTTCCTGGTCTTTAATGTGTCTTCATACACAGTTTGAGCAACAATAACCTGACTCAGCAGGGGCTGTTGGATGTAGCCAGCACACTGCATGCCTGTGGTAATGTGTCTGCTGTGGAAGTCAGGTGAGTCTGTGCATTGTGACAATAAATGAACAACTGACTAAGCGACGAAAGCAAATGAAATTGCTGAAAGCCTTTAAAACTGTAAGAATTAATGAATTATTCTGTCCTGTCTCTTTGCCTGTGAATTCGACTTCCTGATGTCTGCTGATAGTTTGGGAGCGGAGGAGAGGTGTCTCATCTGGTTTACACAAAATGAGGGCTGTGAAAAAACTCTGAGGTAGGACAAAGAGAATCCAAAGTGAAATAAGTAGAAGTTACCAGCATGTCATTATAAACCAGTTTAGCCCATGTGGAGCACAGTGTGTGAGGTGTTACTGATCTGAGGTTAGATTGACTTTCTGCGTTTTCCTGTTGCAGAAGTTCCTTTACAGTTTAAGCCTTAATCATTTAGTGTTCAGCATTAGAAATGTGCACCAGAGTTACCAGGTTTCTTGTATCAAACACTGACAGTTGCATGCAGAGAAGAAGAGGCAAAAATCAGTGTAAGCCACATTAACTTCAGTATTTCACCATGTGCTGTCATCACTTGGTGGCACAATAATATTGCCACAAGATGTCAAAACAAAACCATTTTTGGTTCCTGGCATACTTTACAAGTGGTTATTTATCCTTGCTTGTAGTTATAGATCAGAACATTTTTAAGTGGGGTTGTATGAACTACTTATGCATAATCAGTCTATGACCTTCTATAGACGGTAATCAGCAGTGTCACTTTTAGGAGAGGGGGAAAAAATTGCTGCACTGGAAGTCTACTGTTGCGAAAGGGTCAGCCGAAAAAACTATTTTTAGCAACACATAGAAGTGCTTACTTAAAAAAATCAATATCCATTCAATTGTATGCTGCATTTAGGATTTTTTCACTGCTTTAGTTTGCCGCCAGACAGCCGTTTACTTTTTTCACAGCTGATCGCCATCTGCAGGAGATAATAGACTATCTATGCATCAGTACCTCATACAACCCCACTTCAAAAATACTGAACTATCCCCTTAAAGTTTAGTCTAAATTGCATTAATCAGTCAGGAGGTGTATACCTTTTTTTAAAAGTCCTCGTGTTGAGTTTTTTGTTGATATGCTCTTTCTCTTCTTTCTCATCTTTTCTGCCTCTCTGCCAGCATCAGGGACAGCAGTCTGGACTGTGAGCATCTGGTCAGACTAGCAGAGACTGTGTCGGTCTGTCCAAGTCTGACCAAACTGGAGTAAGTACACCTACATCTTCAGGCAAGGTTGTACAGTAGCTCTTGTCAAATGAAAAGCTTCTCATCCACTACTTTTTTATGTGGATGTGATTCTGCAAACATTCCAGACTCTTAAGTCCAGGTTTGGTGACTTTCAAGGATGCATTTCTTTTAAAGGAGGATTTGTTGGAAGTGGAACTTTGGTAAAAGAAAGGGAAATTATTTTTCTTACAAAGCCCTTGAAAACTAGCGAATAACTTTAAAACTTTAAAAACAAATCTGTAGTCCTAGAATTCTTCTAACGTTAACAGACTGAAGTTAGTGGTAATCTTTGCCTCAGGGTACTGAAATAATATTCTTACTATGCTTTATTTAAGTTTTTTTTAAATATATATTTGATGTAAGCAGAGAGCTTGTAATTGATCAAGGGGCATCTTCCGGTTAAAGATTTGGCTTATTGTGGCAAGAGTCTTAGCTAGCCCAGTTTTGACGTTTTGTTTTTTTCATGCTTGACCTCAGAACTTAAATGCTTATCTGAAAGTCAGTAATGATTCCTCTGTGGTTGGTCCACAGGCTCAAGAACAATTCACTGCAGTCGGACTGGATTGGAGACTTTGTGAAACGTTTGAACGGCTGTGAGAGGGGACTGAGTGTCAGGTGAGAGGGAATACAGTCAGTGAGGAAAGTGTCAAAGCAGTTTTCGGTCACAACAGATGAGTGAGATATGTTTCTGTCCAAAAAGCTGGAAGAATAGATATTCAGCTGCTAGATTCAATGACCTGTGTTACAATCTCTCTTCCATCACAGTATTGAGGAGGGTTGGATCAAATCAGAGGAAGCCGTTAGTTTGGTGTGTCGCTGTTTGGACCAGAACAGCAACATCCACACTATCAGGTAAGATGTGCAAATTAGCATTTCCAAAGGTTATTCAGTGTTGTAGTGAATCACATCTCATGCATGTTCTTACTCAGTGTACCATAGTCAACATTAAACCTATGTCATTTTTTAAGATGCTGTACATGTTCACTTTGCAGGGTTCACTGCACTACGCTACACTTGACTTTGAACAAGTCTGCTGGGCTGTCTTCACTCAGGTAACACAGTTTCAAATGCATATTTAAAAACAACAATACGTAACTAACCAACGGTTTCGAAAAAATGAAACTTGACGATGCATGTTGCTGCATTGCACAAAACCACCGGTGGATGCAGGATGTTTGACAGGCAGGGGTGAAAATGGTAAAAATGGCATTTATTGTTTGCTGTGGGGCACCGTAAAAGTCAGTGTGCACTTTACCATTTTACGTTGCTGTATGCTGTCCAATGGAAAGGCATCCTAGAGGGCAGTTCACCATGTTTTGTCCAATGGAATGGCACCATAGGAGGCATTTTACCACATTAAAACAAATGGAAAGGAACCCTAGGGGGCGCTTTCCCACCTTTTGCCCACTGGAGGGGCACCCTAGAAAGTGCTTCATCATGTTTTTTCTACCACAGGGTCATCCAAGAGGGCACTTTGGCTGCATTTTTCTAACATTAGAGCACCAGGGGAGGTGATTGCCCCCCCCCCAGTCCACGACTGCACAACAACAGTACTTTTAGTAAAAGTGGGTCATATATTATGGAGAAAATGTCCTCTGGTTTTCCTTCTGATGTACGACTGCTCAGCCTCGACTCTGTGATTCACGGAGGTCCCTGAAGGCACCATGCAGGCTGCCTGCAGACCAAAGCTGCAGCTGCAGCGCTTAGGAGTGTTGGTGTTTTGTCCCATTGTCAGAGGAAGTTTGGCTTGACAGCAGATGGAGGTTGAAGCCAGCGGATGAAGCCAAGTGAGTGGGCAGTGCAACTTCTTGACAGAGGTGCAGATACTTTAAAGAGGACACTGTTGGAAGAAAAGAGACACTGACCAAGTAAGAGTTATCTCAGACTGGGGCGTAGTTGTTGGGGACAGCTCTGCTAAATAAAAAGCTGCAGTGCAGACAGACAAAGCAGTCGTAGGACATTAGAGGGCAAACCAGAGAACATTTTCCTCGTAAAAGTATGACCCTGTTTTACTGAAACTGCTTTTTTGTGCAACGTAACAATGTACAACTTTATGTTTTGTTTTCGGAACCACAGGTGAGGTTTATTGTTTATTGTTTATTAGGATCCCCATTAGCTTATGCCGTGACACCTGCTATTCTTCCTGGGGTTAAGTTTCATATTGTTGTTTTAACTCAGTGTACCTCTCATCTCAAAAATGAATAAAATATGTGGAGAGTTTGACACCAGAAGGATTTCCCACATAAAGCTGACGAGGGAGTGTAACATGAGCAGGATTTGTGACATCACAACTTGTTTGGAAGCCAGTCTCTACATAAGACAAAGTGTCATATACCAAAATAGGAGTAAGAGACAGAGAGAGAAAACTAAATAAAATATTTGTGTATTTTTGTGTTTTCAGCGATGACTTTGCAGATGTGACTCCATTAATGGCCACAGAGAAAATCGGGTAGTTTACCTTTGGATGCCACATTTAGAAGTTTGAGACTTTCTAACAGTCCTACTGTTCTACCGGTATCAAGTAAACATTATGTTAGGTTACCTAAAGAAATATACATCAAGTGTTCTGTATCATGGCAGTGTTAAGCTATGATCCTCCTCTTCTTGAAAACACACTAAGCTAAAGTTGCACTTTAAAAAATACCATATATATATTGAAAGAAAACTCTCCTTTCCTTTACGCTTTCCTTCTTTTCTCTCTCCTCTCCTTCAGCCTTGTGGACTGTGCAGTGGAGGAGCACCAGCTTGCATCTTTGATGAACATCATCCAGAACTGTCCTTTACTGACGGAGCTTGAGTTAGTACTCTGTGTTTTGTAATATGCCCAAATCAGTATGCAAGGGAGATGTGTTTGTAAGAACATGGAAGCAACCAAGTGATGCCACGTCACGTTGTTTTTCACAGTTTTTCCCACAACAGCCTGGGTGGAGAGGGAGTTGAGTTTCTCTGTTCTGTTCTGCCCTCTCTGCCAAATCTCACTTCCCTCAGGTGAGAGTTTCATTCCACATTTGAGATATGACTAATGCGTGTTTTGAAGTTGGAGCATGGCAGGTATATACTTTGATCATTTCCAATATTGGTTCCAAAGACACTTGTGTGGTTGAGAAGCTGTCAGAGGTTTTGCTGCATTCCACAGCCATTCAGTGCTTAAAATGAGAAACATGTACATATTTTTTGTGCTTTTATATAACTTTTTTGTCTCTGATTTGTAAGAAAGTTAAGATACAAGGGCAACACTGTTGTCAGGTTGTCTCTTTAATTACAGGCCATTAATAATTCTAATGATTCCAGCATTTAAAGGTATTTTTGTATCTTGTCCAGCATAAAAGTAGCTCTGGCACTGCATGGCATGTCTTAAATTTCATTAGGAACCCAAACAACATTTTTGTGTCATGTTCATCTATTGAAATTAAATCGGTCTTTTTTCTTTTCCTCAGTCTATCAGGTCACGTGATTTTTGACAATACAGCACAGACTTTGATCAGGATGTTGCCTCGTCTACGATCACTCAAGTAAGCTTTATCTTAAATTATAACAATTGGTGTTTTCACACCAAACCGCCAATAGGAACCCCTTCTGTAAGCTACATAAACTGGCCAGCAGCTGGTATACCAACATCACTTCTACATGACTTACAACTAGGGCTGTCAAATGATTAATTTAATTTTTTTTTTCACGATTAATCACAGTTTTTCAATTGTTGATCCAGTTTAAGTGCATTTTTTTTGTATGCTTAAATTATATATTTTTGCATTTCACAACAGTTTTTTAGTCCTTAACAGCGTAAAGCAATTCTTACCAGTGTAACTTGATTGGGAGTCAAATGCCAACTGGAGTACGGCTCTAGTGTAAGTGTGGTGCAGTAGCAAGAAAGAGATGGGCAAAAAAAAGAGAGTGGGGGGGGGGGGGGCAAATTAGCTTAGCTCAAACACGGGTTGTCAATGGGAAGTGCTAGCCTGCTTCAGCCTAAAGTAATCAAAACTTTCTAACCACTCTAAACAGTCCCTTGTGCTTGTTTTGACTTGTTTATTTACCACGTTACGTTATTTTTTTTAAGACTCAGATTAGCTCTGTATGTAAATTTTTAACAGACATTTTGTTTTGTTGACCTACTTACAAGCACATCCAGGTGTTTTGCACATGCGCCCTGCGGTTTACTTTTGGTACTTATTTGATTCTAAAATTACATACCGTGCTAATCTGAGTCTTAAAAGAACATAATGTGGTAAATAAACAAGTCACAACAAGCATACAGAACCATTTAGAGCTGCTGTTAAGTTTATCTGATGACTTTAGGTGGAGGCAGGCTAGCACTTCCCATTGACAACCAGTGTTTGAGCTAAGCTAATAAGCGATGGCTAGCTCCGCCTGTCTCTTCCTTGTTACTGCATGCACAGTCAAAAGTATGATATCTGTCCTCTCGTCTGGAACTGGAGAGGAAGGCAAATATCAAAAATAAAAAAATACAAGCCATTCAGAAGCACATTGTTGTCTTTCTTCTAGGAAGCAGGAAACCGCTACAGTGGCTTGACTAAGGGTGCATCAAAGGGACAAAACAGCAGCACGCGGTTAGCGTGATTTAGAAATAACCTGTTAATCACGGCCTTTTAATTGATTGCAATTCAGGCATTAACACTGACAGCCCTACTTTACAACACAATAAATGAAGATTAACATTATCTCAGTACCACTTCAGTACGTATGTATGGATCTCAAACTGAACGTCATCATCATAGAAGATACAATGACAACAACAATCTTGTTATGACCTTTGGGTTGTGTTTTGTTAGTATAGCTGTTGGGTTTTTACAAAGTGCTGGTTGCTGGCGCTGGCTATGTTTAACCAGTCTACGTCTGTTACATCACTATAGGTCCTTATGTGCAGCAAAATTACCTCCTCCAGAGTTAGAGAAAAAAAAAAGTTTCTCAAATGCAGTTTCATAAACTATAATAGTTCACAGTTCCTGTGGTTTCTTATAACTATGAACTGGTTTCTGTGGTCCAAAAATGCCTAATATTTCTGTAGAAGTGTAATTTTTTTTCTTGTGCATAATGTGGAACTAACTCTGACTTTTTTGTCCAGCCTGTCTCAATGTGTGTGGTCAGCGAGTGGATTGCTGCAGCTTGTTAAAGCACTGTCAGACTGTGTCAGTCTGGAAAGCCTTTGGTAAGACACACACATATGCATTTGAATGAACTTGTGTGCCAAAATGTCTTTAAGTTCTAAGTTCTGTGTGTGTATGTCTTTGTTTCTGTGTGCCCCTCAAGTCTGGACTCTCTGCAGCTGAATGAGGAGAGCAAGATGTGTCTGGTACACTCACTAAAGAACATCGTCTCTATACGCAGTCTCAAGTAAGAAACTCAAACTGCTCTCTGTAGCAGTCTCATTAAACTTGCTGCACTCAACCCCATTTAAGAGTTAATGACATGAGATGTAACAGAAATATGTAAAGTTTTCACTCTTGCAGGCATTCCTTTTTATCAAAATGTTTTCATAATCTGAAAGATTAAAGATCTGACTTCATGAGTGATTTTGAAGGTTAATCATGTAAAATATGGCCTGTTTATAGCTGCTCATTATCAAGTCCTAAGTATTAATTTAATATGCTGAGCTAAGTCTGCAAAGCTACTTCAGACAGACATCCTAACGTTCACTGCCACAGTCGCATAGACACTCGTTACTCACACACATATCTAGCACCCCTCTAATAATCTGCTCTATTTATGATATCATACATAGGCTGACACTGTCTCTGTCTGCCAAAACCGCTGGTTCACGAATCACATTACAGTCGCTGCTGGTGCAGCTTATCATACCAGCATGTCATCGGCTCCACATGAATCTAATCATAAATTTGCCCCCCCTCCGCCCCTGGAAAAAATGTACCTTTTTTATAGTGCTAACCCGCTAAGTGTTGTTCACTGATAGGCTGCTGGGTCAGAGCTTAGATAGCAAATGTCAGTGGTTTTTATGTAGTTTGTAAATGCTTATCATATATATGTGAATATAGATCCTTCTCACATGAGATGTCCTATATATTACCAGGCTATTTATGTGTCCTCATCTCACCCTGTGTGTGTGTGTGTGTGTGTGTGTGTGTGTGTCAGGCTCAATGAGATTGCCATAACAACAGAACAGTCTGTAGCAGACAGTGTGTTGGATCTCCTGGCTGTTATGGAAGGACTCACACATATGGAGGAAATAGAGTGAGTTTTCCACCTGTATTTAAATTGTGTTGCACATAAACAAATGTAATTTATCTCATTTTTTTTCTGTCACACAAGAAATGTTGGCATCAGTGATGGTGGATGTGTTGTTGCAGGTTGGAGGGCTGGAGGATGGCTGATAGAGGAATAGAACAGCTGAGCAGACTCCTTCCTCTCTGGACGGAGCTCAGGAAGATCAGGTAAACACCAGCAAAGATGGTCAATATTAACACAAGACCACCCACTGTACGCTGCTCCAGTGGTGTGAAATGGTTTGCACTTCCTGTCTCCTAAGTGGGCAGAGTTATGTCTCCCATAGAAACAGTTTGGGGACTACCGTCCCTCTGCCTTGTCTGGAAATGTTACAACGGCGTGCGAATGGATTAAAGCAAATGGATTTTGCATCACATGATTTTTGTTTGATTAAAGTTTTGAATTTTAGTTCATGGTTTCACCTATAAGATCATTTAAATGTCAGTTTATGTTCATTGTGAAGCAAGGTGGGAAGCACCAGTTCCCAGATCTCACATGAATGTGTTGCTGAGTTAGAGACAGTTCTTGAGCAGAGTTGTCTGAAAAATGCTATTTTTTTGTCAGAATGTTTGGAAGATGCGTGTCTTGTGAAAACTGGGTCCAGTACGTATTTTGGTGACGGTGGGGCGAAAGAATTGGTCGTAACGTGTGATCATGCTCATTTCTCCCATAAGAATGAATGGACTCAAGACTGCTTTTAGTCTCCTAAAGAGGCGGGGCCGTGGTGAAAACCATGTGACACCAATGCAGGAAATGAGCGCTCAGTGGGAGGTCTCGCTTCCTAGTAACCATCTCTGGCACTATGCCTAAAGGTCCTGTTAACACCTGTGTTAGGCACTTAAGTACTGTTTCAAGTGAACTTGGTTCTGCTTGTGATACATTAAAACACTTATTTTCACATTTCATTGTCATTTTCATTGTGTGTTATCAGTGCAGCCACTCCCTTATTTTAAAAAGACCTCTTTGCTCATGATTCCAGACTTAAAGGTGGGACACCTGAGCTACCTGAGTTGTCTCGTCGTCCGTGCTCTGATGAAGGATTTTCCTTACTCTCTTTTTTCATTGTTCTTTTTAGTTGGAGAAAAACATAAACGAAAAATTTGTCAATCTGGCAGTAAATGCACGGTATGGGTACAATATATTAGTCAGTAGGTGCTGCAGCTTCTCAAGAGCAAGAAAAATCTTTTTTTTTATTGTTTTACAGTGGCAACAAAAGTGAGCCTAACAACCAACATTTGAAAGACCTGTCTGCAGTGGAAGTGAAAAACTGTTAACAGTTTTGTTCATGTCACAAACAGGCTCCAGTGGTACTATACTAAAAATGTCTGGTGTAAGCGCAGCTGAAGGGAACAATATTGTCATTTATCAACTGGTTATGCAACACACTTTGAAAAACATTTGAATACGCATGATGTCAGTCCGGTATAACGCTGCATGTTCTCATTTCCTTCATTCAAATGAAATCTTTGTAACATTTTGCTTTAGGTCAAAGTCAACTAGAGATGATGCATGATAAAAATAATGTGTTCCCTAATGACTTTAAAAAAAAAAAAAAAAAAAAAAGGTTTAAGTAATGATATGAACCATAGTTTAACTGTAAGTGAAGATCATCGGCTTGTTCATGGCTTGGTCATACTTGTGTGAAGTGTTATTGGACACTCAGCACCTTCTTTATGGGGAGCAGCTGTTTCCATTTGGCAGCATGTTATTCCATTCGAAGAGTAGGTCTGACAGCAACATGTTGTAATTCACATTTTATGCATCTCATGGTTTCAAACTGTATAATGACTCAATCATTGCAGTTTACAGAGTTCGACCATTTCTGATTTTAGTGCCACGCAGTCATAATATCAAAGTAGACACTGTGGAAGACAACTTACTTACAGCAAACCAGTTTACATCTGATAATGTGTGTGTGTGTGTGTGTGTGTGTGTGTGTGTGTGTGTGGGTCTTCCAGTCTTTCAAAGAACCTGATCACTGACGAGTCAGGGGACAAGCTGCTGGAGGCTTTGAACAGCTGCAGTCGCCTGGAAGAGCTCCAGTAAGGACACGATGACATTTTTATCTTGTGTTGCTCTTTCCTGTCAAGACTATTTTGGAAAATTACATTTAAAATTCTCTCTAGTAAGCATAACTAAAGATGCAAGGAAAGAAATGAAGGAATGCAGCTCACTGGTTAATTTGCAGTCTTTAATGGCGCAACACATGCACATATTTGGACACAAAGATGTCTTAATCAGAGTGGACGGTCACGAGGTAAACCCATGCATAGTCAACCCAGAGCATGTTTACAGCTGTCATTGGATATCTGGTCAAAGAGAATTTCAATTCTTACATATCTCAAGTTTCGAGAGAGCTCCAAGCCGCTGTGCTACTGCTCGCCGTCACCTGTTTATATTCTGGCAAAGAACATTTAACATTCTGAAAGACACTCCTTATTCTAGACACCATTTGTTTGGGCCACTGCCCTCTGGGAGGCGCTACAGGGCGATGAAACCCCCAGCACAACCAGACTAAAGAATACCTTTCGTCTTCGCGCTGTTGTGCAAAACAAATCGATCACTACACGATCATGTGTGGCTGATTCTGAGCCGCATCACTGCCACACTGCCCCCTTTCATATTGTATTTTATTACTGTAGAGCCTATTTTAATGTTGTGGTGCCTTGCTAATATTTTAATTACTGATTTTAAAATATTGATTTATTTAATAAATTTAATTTATATTTGCTAGGGCTGTCAAATCATTAAACATTTTTTTAATTAATTGCAGAATTTCAGTATTTAATCACAACTAATCACATTTTTAGTCCATGCTTAAAATCATTACCTATTATTTATTAGAATTAAATTAAATTTGTTTTTAATTTTTTTCAAAACAGTTTTTAAGTGCACATTAACAATGTAAAGCAATTCTTATCGTAACTTGATTTGGCATCAAATACCAACTGAAGTACGTCTCTTGCATAAGTCTAAGGAAGAGACAGGCAAAAAAAAACAAAAAGAGATGAGCAGCGCCAATCAGCTTAGCCTAAATACTGGTAGTCAGTGGGAAGTGCTAGCCTGCCTCCACCTAAAGTCATCAGATTAACCTTCCAACAACTCTAAATGGTCCTGTGTGCTTGTTGTGACTTGTTTATTTGACCACTTTATGTTATTTTTAT
>JAQLOL010000023.1:5650545-5671821 GCA_029783665.1 Naso thynnoides
TTGTTGTGACTTGTTTATTTGACCACTTTATGTTATTTTTATACTCAGATTAACACTATGTAGGTTTCAGTTTTTTATATGATGTTTTGTTTGGTTGACCTTCTTACGAGCACATCTGCAGCGGTTTGCACATGCGCCCTGCTGTTTACATCCTGTATGAATTTGATTCTAAAATTATATGAAGTGGTAATCTGAGCATAAAAATAACATAACAAGTCACAACAAGCACACAGGACCGTTTTGAGTTGTTGGAAAGTTTATCTGATGACTTTCAGGCGGAGGCAGGCTAGCACTTCCCATTGACTACCAGTGTTTGAGCTAAGCTAATTAATGGTGGGAAAGCTCGGCACATTTCTTCCTTGTTACTCCACACACAGTCGAAAGAATGGTATCTATCTTCTCGTCTGGAACTGGGCAGAAAGGCAAATAACAAAAAGAAAAAACGAGCCAGTCAGAAGTGTATTGTTGTCATTCTTTTGCTGGTGGGAAGCAGAAACCTGCTTGATTGAGGGTACATAGAAGAGACAAAACAGCAGCACGTGAATAATGTGATTAAAAAATAATAACGTGTAAATCATGGCATTTTAATTGATTGCAACAAAACACTGACAGCCCTAATGTTTGCATTAGGTTGCAATTTCATTGTGTGCTTATTCGTGTAATGACAATAAAGTTCTTCCCCTAAAAAGTTCCAAAGGTAACAAGTACTTTTTGTACAAGTACAGTTATTGCATGTTAATAAATCAGAGGAAACATGACAAATTCTGTTTTATCATTGAAGCCAAAACGCTTCACCGTGTCAGGAGTTTGAATCCAACATGCCTCTCTGCTTAACTGTGGGAAAGTCTCCACCCACAGGATAGACTGACATTTTTCTCAGCTTGGTTCCTATCTTAATTATGTTGACATGTGATAACCTGTTTCCACCTGGTATTAACATGCAACTCAGGTGATCCAATCACAAGTGGACAGCTCAAAGGTTTGCAGGTTCATACGTAGCATTGGAATCCATCTCCACATGCATCTCGATAGCATCTCACTTTCCCTCTCTATACAAGAAGAACAATGTACACTATTTCTGTTACAAAAACCAAATGCAGTGTATTTTATTAACTGGGTGACAGGCTGTGTTCACAAATATCTTCTGCTGTTCTAAATGGGACAGAGTGCACAAACGTGTAATTTTCGTCGACTGTTCTGGAACCTGGAGCTTTAACTGTGTGTGTTTGACCTTTGACTCATGATCATGATTGCTTCTTCACTGTTCCAGGACACATTAGTGTTTACACTGCTGTAAGAATGCTCTCAAAGCATCCAAAGATGCCCTGAGGATGCATATGGGTGCTTTTCACACGTGTACTGCTAGAAACAGGGTCTGTCTCATGGTTTGCTGTGGCCACTGTGCACAGCGTTCTCACTCCTCAGACAAAAGTACTGGACACACCCACATACTGATGAATAATGCAACATAACATCTACATATTGTATACTTGCTGAAATACCCCTTTGGTCCTGCTAATGCTGGACAAACTAGACATGATTTAAAGATTCCCCTTTGTGGACAAAAAACTACCTAACATGGATTGTGCCATTCCTCAACATTACGCACAGCCTAACCACGACTCTGCAACGTTGTCACAGATCTGGCTAAAGGAAAAAAAGGCAGAGAAGCCTGTTTTCACCATATGACATTTTGTTCTAATAGACTTTTTTTTCATCATCATGTGTAAAAACTCAAATTCTTTAAAAGTTTAATTTTTAGAAAAATTATATAGTCTACATAAGCTTCTGTATTACTGGTTACTCTATTTATGTTGTGGGCTTTGGTTAAAGGGAAGGATAGAAAATGAAAAATCTTTTTTTTCCCTTTTTTTTGTTGAAAATATTCATCATTACTGAATTAAAACCTCTGTTGTTTTTTCTTCCAGTGTCTCTAGTAACAGTCTGGGTGATCTCACCTCTGCCAGGATGGCTCTTGTTCTGCCATCGCTGACACACATCACCGTGTTGGAGTGAGTCAGACTCACATTCTCGTCTCTTATTTGCATTTATTATGTTTGTCAAACTTATCCTGTGGTTTATGTTCTTGTTGCATGTCCTATCTAGTATTTCAGATAACCATATTGGGTATGAAGGGTCAGTCAGTCTGTCCAGAGCAGTAATGTGCATGAAGAACCTCACCAAGATCTAGTAAGACTGAGAAACTCCTTCTGTTTTGAGACTCACAACCTGTTTGCAAAGCAGATTTGCTGGTTTTTAGTTTAATAACAAATATGTGTTTGTGTTTCTCATGTGATCTGTCAGTCTGACCTCTGTTGGAACCTCAGAGCTGTGTGCTGTAGCTGCCAGTCTGGAACACTGTCCCCTCATACAGGATGTGGGGTAAGATGAAAAAGAACAATATGCATTATCAGTAAAATTACTCAAACAAATATTTTAATCAAAATAAAACAAACACTGACTGTTCAGCATACTGACAGAAAGTGTAACGCCAACACGTTTCGACTCAACAGTCTTCATCAGGGGATAGAGTGACAAATCAACAGGTGTTCGATTAAAAAAAAGAGGCAGTTGATCACAAGGTCATGTGACCTAGTCACCTGACAACCTCTGAATAATAACGACAAACCACAGCACACACAACTCATAACTGATGTAACTGAACCCATGTTCATTCCTCAGATTACGTGGGTTCAGTTATGAGTTTACACTTCTGGTATATTTCTTTTGGTCGTGTGTTCTGTGGTTTGTCATTATTATTCAGAGGTTGTCAAGTGACTTGGTCACATGACCTTGTGAACAACTGCCTCTTTTTTACATTTCCATTCGAACTTTATTTCTTGGTAAACATAAGTGGAAATGTGCAGTTTTCTGCACTTATACAAAACCAAACGAGATTCAGTGTGTATGTTAAACTGTTCAAAGACAATTTTCTTGTATTGAGAATAAATAAATCATCCCCTTTAGGACAAATATGGGATGTCCTGACATTTTATGTGATGTTTGTCAGCCCTGGTCTAAAAATTAAGAGGGATTATTTGTTACAAAATGCTGTACAACTCGGGCTTGACTGATATATCGGTTTGTTAGGCCGAGGGCAGTCCATTATTTAGTAACTAAGTGAAGTCTTAACTGTTCAGTGCACTGATTTTTGGAATCAAGTTTAATAAAAAGGAAGATCTCTTACCTACATTATGTATCTTTGTTTCAACTGTTTGATAACCATATTCAGCTGATATTATATATATAATATTAACTGATGTATCAGGTATTGGAATTTTCTTGCTCCCTAATATTGGTATCGCCATCGGCACCAAAAGTGTGTCTATCTCTGTTTCCAGGCTGGGGTGGAATAACTGTGATGACAAAGTGGCCATGGAGCTGGCCAGAGTTATGCCTCGCTGTCAGAAACTGACCAGAATAGAGTGAGTTTGTGAATGAACATGTACATATACACGCGCACGCACACACACACACACACACACACACACACACACACACACACACACACACACATACATACACGTCCTTTGTGATAACTATAAATAAATTAAACTTCTCAACATTTGACACAAATAAAGCTGAAACGATCAAACGTTGTTGATTAACTGATTAGTGGATTGTCAGCAAATCGATTGGCAGTTAATTGATAATCGAACCCTGTTTTCTTCTTTCAGCCTGGAGTCCAACAGTGTGAGTGTCCTCGGAGCTGAGGCCCTGCTCAGAGCCTTACAATCGTGTCCTGCTCTGCAGCTCATTAGGTAAACTACATGTCATATAGGCAAAGTTTGTCTCCTACAAGCACCTGTAGATTTTGTTTCTCGCCTGCAATGTTTGCTGACAGCAGATTAAACACCATTTCACTTTGCTTTTTTGACTTCAGTTGAGAGTGTCTGGTCTTATTGCTTGTTATGTACTTCAGTTCAGACAAATTTAAAATATATTCAAACAATGACAATATTCCATTTCCTACCACTCGTCTTTTCAGGCTGTGGAGAAATCACATCTCTATCAGTGAAGCTCAAAGACTCAGTCTTAAGGACGGGAGACTTAACTTCTCATCCACCTAATAAGATCTGTATTCTTGAACCATCGCAGTGAGAACAACAGTCCAGTTCATCTGAGTCTGCCGAGGAGAATCACTGTGACAGTAAAGTTCTGCTTGGTCCTGCTTGGAGTTAAAAAGAAAAGTTTTTCCTGCAGTATGACTGAATAAGCATGTGAAATCTTACAGCAAATAATGAGTAATTCTTTAAAACATTTTGTGCTTTAGAATTCAGCTGACTTAGCACTAGGGGTTAAAAACCCTGTGTGCCCTCTGTCACTGGGAACTCATTTGGATGTATATAATGTATAAATTGGAATTTGAAATTCCGCCTAAACGTCCTTACTTTTTAATAATGCAAGACTGCTCGAGGGGGCAGCATAACTGAATACAGATGACAGTATTGAAGGTTTTATTTTTGAGAAAAGACAACGTCTGCTTTGAACCTTTTTGAAATGGTTGACTCTGCATGGAGGGCCTCCAGATCCGCCTCTGGGGAGATCAGCTGACAGTGTTTGTTTGACGATGGTCCACCCTGAGTGTGGCTATCCTCATGTAGGTGTGTTACAAACGCATCACCTGAGTGATCGTATGCAACTTTATACAATGCTGATGACACAGAGATATTTAAAGTTTATGAGGGAATATTCAAAAAGATCAGAATAAGTATTATTACCATCACTAGAATACGTAGAATTGCTTATGCTCAAATAAGCATCAGTAGAATAAAATTATCATTCTGTCCCAGTTGGGATATTTTAAGGAGATTCAGATACGGCTGAAAATAATAAAATAAGTGAACTATTGTTCCGCAAATTTACCTTTAATTATTTTAAAAATGGATATAGGCATCAAGATTATTATTGCTTACAAAAGCTAACAAAAAAACGAAAACTAGAATAGAAAAAAATAATTTCGTTAACTGAAATAAAAATAAAAAATGAGGCTTTCCCAAAAAATTTTAACTAAGTAAAACTGGAATTTAGGTTTACAAAACTAGAGAGAGAAGAGAAAATATCCTTAGTTTTTGTTTTTGTCATGGTATTTTGGATTGACATTAAACCTATCTTTCAAGATCTATGGTCCCTCTTCCTCGACCCTGTTGCGTGCCAGACTGCCAGTCAGTCCACGCCCCTCTCCTGGTGATGTAAATCATGGCGGTGACGGCTGAAGTCGAGAGAAAGTGGCAAAGACTAAAACTAACATTAAAACTAATAAAAACTAAACTAAAACTGAACACTCTTGAAAAATAAAAATTAAACCAAACTACAAAACTTTAAAAAACAGCATCTGGCATTTCTTGGTTGCCACGAAGGTGTCATGTGATTAAAATAATTGCTGTATATGTGGACACTGATACACTTAGTCACTTTGAACTGCAATGTGTTTACAAGAAGTAGAGGCCACAAAGCTAAAAACATAATAAATCACAAATTCACAGTAAAGGAAGAGTTGAACTAGAGAACGCCTTCTCCTTTTTGCTCTTGCACTCATTATTGGTTGTGGTCTCTATCCAATGTCCGTATTTATTTTTGCTGTTATCACAGAAAGAAATTATTAGTTTTGCTAAAGTTATTTATTTTGTTGAAATTCAAAGTGGATTTCAGATTTCTACACGAGTAATTTAAAGATGAAAATATCTTGAACAAGAAGGATTTTGTATATTTAGTGACAGAAAAGGAGAAGCACCACACTGTGATTGTTATAGTTTGGAGTCTCACCACTGTTATTATTGTCATTACTTGTTTTATTTTCTTTCTTGTTATGTTTATAATGTTTTAGTGATGCATTCATTTTGGAGCAAATGCTCCTTATTTTCTCTTCTGTGCCTCATTGTGTTGTTTTCCAGTTTTTGTAGCGCATTCAGTTTCATTGTAATTTTTTTTTAAAGTATTTTAATTAGCATGTGTTCAGGTTGAGGTCTGAGACTAATTCATTTTGTCTTTATCATTAATTCATTCTGACTTGCACTGAGATGTCAATTGACAATAATAAAAAAAAAAAACTGCCTTTCCTGTAGATTCGGGCTTTATTTACTCTCCACACAAGTACTTTATTACTCTGTCTTTCTTTCAACATTTTTTTCTCTTTTCTTTTTTCCTTTAATCTAATCTGCCACTGAATTTGGTTTTGAGATCATTAATCATGTAATCTCAAAGACAATATGTCAACAAGTTCCAAGACCAAATTTCCACACTGAAAATTTGCCGGTTCTTTGCCGGAAGTGATGGATTGTAGTGAAATAAAGTCACATGCACACAATCTCAACATACACTCAAGCTGTGTCATGTACAGTATTAAAGACAAGCAGCCTTGTTTTAACAGTAAGACTGATAAATCACCCCCAGCCGGAAGAAAAAAAAATACTTTCATGGATACACTGATTAGAAGTCAATGGTTCCACCTTATTTGAAAGGATGTGCATAAAACTGACAGGATACCATCATGACATATTTTCCCTTTTGCTTAGTTTTACCTTTATTTAGTTACAATGACATATGTCCTGTGTAACCCACACTTATTTTTTCCTGAAATTAGACTACTCCCAAATGTGGAGCAGCGGTTAATGACAGCTGAAGTCACAGGACTTCATTTATGATCACCTGGCACTCTCTTGTGGTTAAGACTAGTGGTGCAGTTTCTGCTTCTTTCATGTGATAAGGATGCACAGGTGACCATTTATGTAACATAATGATGATTAACACTAAACTAACTGCATCTTACAGCATTATTAAGTTGTTTTCTCAAATTCCATACAATGTAAATAATGAGTTTTTGTGCCTGTATCTTGCACTGGTGGATTGAAACTAAAAGTTTGCCTCCACCTGCTCCACCAACATGAGACATTAATAGTCATCCACCAGATAAAACAATTCTTTAATCACATTCTGTTTCTGTTACTTTAAGTAGCCTAGATTTTGATACTAATTTTAATTAGGCCTACTATTGGTGATGTAACTACAATGTGCTGTGAAGTGAACAAACTTGCGTTGTAATACCTCGAGTTACCACAAGAGAGTGCCAGGGAAACAAAAGATTTCCAGCCTATTTTAGTGTAACAGAGCAGCTGTATGCTCATGGTTGAGAGGGATACTTTGGAAATCTAATAGGTTGCAGGCTGCTAGTCACCCTTTTTAAAATGTATTTAGTAATATAAATATCTCAAGTACTTTATCAAAGTAATGTGACATCACATTAGATTACTTTTTTAAATGACTTTTCTAAATTTCTTACTAATATTTTTAACTGTTAACCATTTTCAAATGTTTAACCCAGGCAGTGGTAATGGCAGACGTGGGGCGCTGCAAATTCAAACAGGAGAACCAATAAAAAGCGCCAGAACAGCATCAAACTTTACTAAACGGCTTTGACTGGAAATGGCAGTAGAAGACATTGTGCACATCAAAAACATGCAAAGCAACAAAATAAATATTGTTTGACATATTGCCTAAAGTTTTTACAGAAAATATTCAGATGTAACTCCCTTTGTAAATATTAACATTTTCAGAAGTAACTATAATACACATTCTCTCAGTAACTGTAACTGATTACAGTTACATTTATTTTGTAATTAAATTACATAATTTTGTTACATGTAACTACTCCCCAACACTGTGTATGCTATTCATAAAAACACCACACGGTATGGCCATTACATTAAGCACATTATGTGTGTATAAGTCGTATCAGATGCCAAAACGATGTGCTTCTGAAAAATGTAAACAATTTAGACGGAAGCGCGATGCACCTACCTGACAGCGATGCTCTTATTTTGTATGGAACCTGGCGGGACTTCCGGACGTTAGTTAGTGCCGTTAGCTTGATTCAGCTCCGTCCATCAGTGGCGCTGAGCGGAGAAAACAGAGTCCAGGTGGCCAAGAGGATGATTTACGTCCACACACTGTTGCGCCTGTCAGGATACTCTTGATGAAAAAAAGAAATGTCAACCGCAACTTAGATTTCCAGCCTTTGGTTGAGTAGAGAAAAAAAGAAGAAAAGAAAAAAAAAAAGCTTTGGAAGATTTTATTCATCCTCAATCTGCGCAGCACTAAACGTTAAAGAAATTGTCAACTGAAAAGCGGCGTAGAAGTTGTACGTCATTTATTGAGGTGAGTGTTCCGTCTGTTTTTACATTTTATTCCTGTTAGACGTTGAGTTTGGGCTTATAACAGGTAGCTGCTGTGCAGTTGAAGAACATTGAGGGTTTCAGCTGTCTAAATGGGTCCACGGTGGCAGCGTGCGGTCAGTGTGCTGGTGTGAGAAGGAAGGATGTGGCGTTTAAGTGCACAGCCTGCACACACGGTGATGTGGCGTTTAAGTGCACAGCCTGCACACACGGTGCGTGTTTACTGTTTTGATTTATTTTTGTGTTCTGTGTAACTGGGCTGTGTGTCTTAATGATGGCTGATTAAAGTCAGTCGTTCTGTCTGTTGCGCATATGGAAGACAGGACATTTAATTAGACTTAATGACTGTGAAGAGCTCAGTCTGCCTCTAACAAGTGTGTCAGTCACATTTAACCCGCTCTCCCTGTCAGTCTGTTTATGCATGTATTTATTTATTTATTTGGCTCTAAGCCAATGTACAGAGGTGACTCAGGTGAGGATGTGCAGAGTGACTGAGTGTGAGCAGGACTGCCATTATGTAGTTTGGCTGTTCCTGTGAATAATCCTGCTGGATTATTCTGAGAAGGCGGTGAAATGATTTCACAGCAGGTCCAGGATGTTGTAGCAGCAGTTGATCTCTTCCAGCTGAAATGGTACAGCAGGTTATGGCACCACCTGCAGCTTTTGAATACCCTTGAGCCTTGAAAGTTTGGTAAAGTCCCGTGTTTGTGTTTCTGCCTCATCAGAGGGAATCACATGATGGGAGAGAGATCACAGGCTTGCAGTAAAAAAAAGGGCACAAACCACTTGAGCGGTAGAAATATGTCTAATATCAGCTCTGAAACCTTTTTTTTTTAAATTTACATGCATTTTTTTTTTAAAGGATTCTGGTTATAAGACCCACCCTAGTGCATTAAAACATCCTGTTTGAGTAGGCTAGTGAGTAGTGTCTGGTAATGGTAGGCTTAAATTTTCAAAAAGGAATACAGTGTAATAGTTTCCTAAGTCCATTTATCTTCCATGTACAGTAAATGTGTGAAAGTGTTTCACTGTTCCAGCCACGCTAAGAAAACTTACCATCACCTATGAATGAGCGAGTGAATGAATGAAAATATTAACACTGGTATTTTAAGTACATCACCACTACCAGTGTGACATCACAGGAGCAGAACGGGAGGAGCACGCTGGTTATGACACCCTAGTATCTTAGCAACAGACAGCATCCTTTTTAGCTTGCCGCTCTGAGAACAAAACCACCTTTATGGACAAAAGGTGCCGTGCCGTTTATCTGTGCTTATAGCTTTCAGATATGACGCAGGTCATTAATGAGAACATTATAATAATAGCTGCTCAGACACTTTTTTTTTTATCACCATCAAAAAGTGCTTTATTATGTGTGTGTGTGTTTAATTTCTTTGCTTTTCCTTGCTTCTCCATTTTGGAGGTTCAGTGCTGGCTTTGATCTGGGCTCGGGAAACTGTGTGTGTGTGTAAGTGTGTGTGTTCTAATCACTGAGGTGTGAGGCTGTGACCCACACCAGGGTCATCCTGCATTCTCGAGGTCTGTGATTATGCACGTATTTATGTTCACATTATTCACGTTGTGCGTTCCTCCTCAAACGTTTTTCCAGCCAAACAGGCCATCACTACTCTGGACAAATTAAACTCTTTCAACTCTGGCTGACATGTTGTAATTGCGGTTAGTTAATTATTTGCCAGTAGACCCACCTTCGTGTGTCCTTCTCTCCCTTCTTTTTCTTCTTTTTTGTTAAACATATAAAACGTAAACATTGAAATGTCGCCAAATATTCTCTAAATTCAAAGTCTTTTGCAACATTTTTCCTGTAAACCAATTATTTCCGTGCAGCACTGCACACTCTGCCTGACAACAGACATGGACACCCAGTGTGTTTCTAATGTGCAGTGGTGTTTCCAGTGCTAATTAATTACTGTGCTGCTTGTCACTAGAAGACACTGAGAACAAATATTTTCTCCTGTAACTGTAAGACTTTCAGGAGATCCCTTAAAAAACCTGCATGTTGTCCTGATCATTCGCTGTTCAGCACTACAGAGACCTCAGGGGACAGACCCCCTTTTTGACCACAGGCTGCTAAAATATCTTGTGATATTTTTATGAACTTTATTATCGAGGATTAAGTCTGTAGATTTTGGAGATCCCTGTACTTGTGATCAGGTTAAATCTCTCAGTTACACAGTGACAGATTGTAGCAAGCGCTGAGTTTACTGGACTAATTCTGTGCAGAAATGTATTCCTACTGACTTTGGGGGATGCCTGACTTTTTCTCACACTATTTCTGCTAATTCAAGTATATTTTGTGTTTTTGTTTGGTATAATATAGTGTAGTTCGATATCTTGGTTGTCAGTGAAATGTCTTGCAAGCATGAGTTTGGAAAATACACTTAAAATTCTCCCTAAAATAAATTGTAACAAACTTTTTGATACCTTACAGTAACATTCATCATGATCTAGAGGCGACATCAGGTCATGTTTTTGATATGCCCAATATAGAATTGCAAGGATTCATCAATTAATTAATCAGTTAATTAAAAGAGAATTAATGGACAACCACTTTGATAACTCATGTATAGTTTAAGTTGTTTTATGGGAAGAAATGTCGACGTTTGAATGTTTGAGTTTCTAATATGCAAGCATTTTGGGCTTTTCTTGATCTAGCTAACAAAGTGATAGTAAGTATATTTTTTCGTTCTGGACTGCAAAAAAAGACATTTATTGACATAAACTTGTGCATTTTTCACTCTTTGGATTCCTTATAGCTAAAACAAAACAGTCAAGACAAATTATATGAGGAGAAAACAATAAATTAACTTTTAAAATAATCTGAAAATTGAATTTTTTTTTTACAGTAAATGTTAATTTTAGCCAAGGTCCAACACAGCCTCTGCTGTACTTTTAGGGCTGCTAATGGGTAAATAACAACATGTTACCACCACATTACACTAAGATGGTGAACATGGATGTAATGACCTTGTACCTGCTAAATAAAAGCATGCTAGCATATTTACACATTTAGCTCTGAGCACAACTGTGCCGAGAATGACCTCCCAGAACTGTAGACTCTTAGTTTGTTTTTTTGTTGACCATATTCACAGGATAGCGCACTTGTTTGGCTTGCATCTTTGTTTTATTAGTTCAGTTTCAGCCTCCAGTACTCAGAAGTTATCCGAATGTTCAAAATGTTTAATTATACTGTGAGATATCAGAGGGCGCTGATGGTTAGCCAAGAAACAGCCAGTGTGGGCTGGTATGTAGGTGTGTATGAAAATACATTTATTCGACCTACTTCTCTGTGTTTCCTTTCTTCCAGAGGAATCAGCTGTGACCTCATACCATGGCCTACACTCTGGGTTCGGCCAACGACGGCCAGACGCGCAGTGTCGCACCTCAGCACTGCGTCACTCGGGTGGAGCTGTCTGTCACCGCAACCAGCCTGCTGGACCGAGATGTAGCCTCCAAATCTGACCCGTTCTGTGTTCTCTTCCACGAAGTGGATGGAAACTGGGTGGAGGTGAGGATGAAATGATGATGGGATAAAAGGAGAGAGAGAGGAGGAGGAGGAGGAGGAGGAGAAGGAGGAGGAGTTACTATAATGAAGGATAGGAATGAAGAAGAAGCATGATGTTGCCAGCAGAGGATGAAAATGTTTCAGGATGGAAAGGTTAGAAGAACAGAGAGATAATACATTAATGTTCAGACCATGAGAAATAAACACATTGTGTTGCACTGGGAGTGGTAAGTATGTCACAAAGCTACCTTCCCCACCTGTTTAGCTCGGATGAGTGGCTGTCACTTTGTCATGTGGCCATTGCTCTGACGCTGTGATGGCAACCAAACAACATATCAAGGGTGTAACTCTGCATTCAGCCCAGTGTGTGCTGGAACACGCACCAATCATTGACAACATGCAGCACAGGACGAGCAAAGAAAAAAGGAGGACGATCAAAACTGGGATTTATTGGGCAATACAGTACGTCGCCAAATGGGAATATATTGCCACTCTCGCAATATAAATAAGTCAAAGCATGTGTTGGTATGATGTTTATTTCTGTGGAACTGCAGAACGAAGTCCAGAAAAAATTTCCCTGCCGAGACAATTACAGACAAGTATTATCTTATCTTGTGTAGGAGACAAAATAAATGAGTCCTATTGGAATTACAATTAGAGTTGATTATTTAAATGAGACTTTACGGAGGATTTCAGACTTTCGGTGAAAGGGCAGTTTATACGTATTAGGGATGGGCATTTTAAGCAAAAGTGCTCTTCGACAGTCACTTGGCATCATTTGACAGCCATTCGAAAAACGCTGCACCTCCCCCCCAACACGCACACAAACACAAACACACACAAACAAACCACACACCCAACACACAAAGCGCAAGGCTGTTTATCCGGTTTTCTTACCGTAAGTTTGCCAGGTTTTCAGCAGCGTGCAGCTCCAGCATTGCTGTAGTCTGCAGAACGGCACCCTGTGTTTTACAGCAGCTAAAATAGCAGCAGGTGACTGTCACATATGATTCAGTTGTAAGCGCTGTCCATGGATCCGTGGTCAGAGACACTTTTTCAGCACTGACGTCAGTTTAACCTGGCAGAGTTTGCTCTGCACCTCATTCTCGTTTATTTTCTCGAAGGAGTTCCACACAGAACTTTCTGATGCTTGTAGTGTTTCTGCCGTTATGATTTGCAGCTCGTACCGGCACTCACACCGCTATAGGAACTGTTAACGCTGTTATGACCTTGTGTAGAAAACAATCAGCTGCTGCACACAGTTTACTTGAGCCTGGTAATAACGCGAGACGACTGATGCATGTAATAATGCTACATTTGGTGTTTTTGCGTTATTTCTAGATGTCGGCAAAACAAGAAAAGAAACCACAGATTTTTGAAAAATACAATCCAGTCCAGATTTATTTAGAAAGCACATTTAAAAACAACAAAAAGAAAGTTGACCAAAGTGCTGTACAATGAGAAATTAAAATGATAAAAACACACTAATACACAAGGCCAAAATAAAAACACGTGGACATAGAAGAGTTAAAACATAAAGGACAATAGAAAAGGAAGGGAGAAACGCCAAGGAATAAAAGTGTGTTTTAAGGTTTTATTTGAAAACAGTTGGTGTGGCGGACAGTCGAACATGTGGAGGCAGAGCGTTACTGAGCTTTGGCGCTTCTACTGAAAAGGCTCGGTCACCCCCAAGCTTCAACTTTGACCTCGGGACGGTCAAAAGCAACTGATTGATAGATCTGACTGTTCCCCATGAAATGACGGGTTTTAAAAGGTCAGAACGATAGGAAGGAGCCAGTCTGTTTGAAGATTTGTATTTCAACAAGAAAATTTCAAATCGATCCTAAAACGCACAGGGAGCCAGTCAGGAGATGCTAAAATGGGGGAAATGTGCTCAGTCTTGCGTTTCCCAGTTTAAAGACGAGCTGCAGCGTTCTGAACAAGTTGTAAACGCTTAAGAGAGGCTTGGCTCGCACCAAAATAAAGTGCATTACAGTAATTAAGATGTGCGGTAATAAAAGCATGCATAATCGTCTTAAAATCATTAAAAGAGGACTTCACCTTGGGTAAAAGCAGAGTTGGAAAAGCTGGATTTTACAGCCGGGTTTATCTATTGGTCCATTTCAAAATCCTTTATAACTCCCAGAGTTTGTTTTAAGACAAAGCATAGTTGCATGAACTATTAGATTTTTTTTTAAGCAAATGATCATTCGAATATTTAAAAACCATTGCCCATCCCTAATACAGAAATCATCAAATAAAGTCAATCGATTGATCAGTCAGTATATAGGCCTACATAAAAGGGGCTGGACCCCAAAAAACATTGAATTTTTGCTGTTGCTTACCAAAGTCCAAAGAAAGGAGTCTAGAGAAGTCGGGATGGTCAGAAAACAATTGAAAAGTCCTGCAACAATAATAATAGTCCTGATTTTTTGTTTGTGGAGCCTTCTGTCACACTTTAGTTCTATTGGCAAAGTTCATTGTGAATGTATGATGAACAGTTTTCCCATGTTTTAGATAAAAAAAAACACAAGCACTAGGTTAGAGATGCTCAAGATGACCATGCTAATGAGGCATTGGTGTGTGTGGGCAGCTGCCATAAGACTCTGTAGCAAACAGCTGTTCAGCAGGGTAGGTTGGCTTTAGTGTATGTATGTATGTGCATGTTTCCCTGTGTGTGTGTGTGTAGGCGAATGCCTTGGGTTATAGCTAGCTGTCGGTCAGCAGGGCATGTGCCTCCGATGTGGAATTGCCAACGGTTACTATGGCAACGGGATGGGAAACAAAAGCTCAGTGCTCCTGGAGTGAGGGAACGACAGAGGAGGTGAAATGAGGCCCAAACCTTTTTTCTCGGATATTATCCGCAGCTCGCTGTTCCTCTCACACCTCGGCTGTCTCGCTCTCTCTGATCCCCTCCTGTTAGCTTTGTTTCCTCTGTCCTTCAGTCGTCTTTCTCATCTCTGTTTCTGTCTCTCTCTGCTCCACCGTCTGCCTGTCTGTCTGCCTTGTGAGATAGAGGTGTGAGAAAGAGCTGGGTCCATTCGGGTGAAAGGGAGAGAGAGGGGGTAAGAGAGGGTAAGAGTGTGAGAGCGTGGAGATGTGAGAGAGGGAGATGAGAAAAGGGTGGAGGGAAAGAGAGTGTGAGGAGAAAATTGAAAAAAAAGAAAGGGCTGAGAACGAACTGAGACGGACAAAGGTGAGAACGTGAATAAGTGAGAGATAGAAAAAGACGTGACACTGAGCATCGTGAATGAACGAAACCATAATGAAAAAATATGATAGCAGCTAAAACTGGTGTTAGGGAGGCTTGCAGGAACATGACAGGCCTAGAGAAAAAGGGATCTCAGTTATGCAAATGACGTGGCACTCGGTTAGCTGACTACTTGGGCTTTTTTCTAAAGTCCTTGATTTTTTTTTCTACACTCCAGCTCCAAATCCTCATACAAACCTCGACACGTGTCATGGATACAGATGTGTGGCTGCAAGTACGAATATACACTTGACATTATGCCTAAATCAGTGGGGTTTAAAGTCACATCTCAAGCCGTGTGCGACTGTGAGGTCCAGTCTCGTGTCGCCTTGTGATGTCATTTGCCGGATCAGTTTGTGTGACACTGAGAGATGTTTTTAAAGGACATTTCGGCTTTATTGTGCGCCGTTATATGAAGCATATAAAGAAAGGAAGCTGAATGAAAAGGTCCTTCAGCAAAACCATTATTAGGACACTTCGGTGTTAGCCTCCTCTGTTAGCTCACTTTTTAGCGTAGGGATTCAACAAACCAACCTGTGAATCCACAAAGGTGAACATTGGATCAAAAAAGATGCTCTAATCAATATTTTTCTGTTAACAATTGTGTGCAGTGGGAAGAGGTGATGCTAATGACAAACAAGCAGATAATTATCATTCTATTCAGCAGCTTCCTTCAGCTCTGAGAGCATCGTCGTGTCTTTCAGCTCATATTTTTGGTTTTACCGATCAGGTTCACTCTCACTGCTCTCTAGCTGCCCAGCACCGAACAGCTAACAAATAAACAACCAGCTTATGAAGTTAGTTAAACATTTAGCTGCTCAAAAGAGTGAGATTTCTCTTGGATTTTAGTTAAGAGCAAAAGGAGAGTGAGCAGGGGATTTGATTTTTCTGGTGTAAGGCACTGTTTGCCTGTACGTCCACCATAGGAGCTTTTAAAAGTCATGATGTGTAAAGCTTGTTGTGTTTAGATGTACCCAAAGGCCTTAAAATAAATGTTCGCTTTGATGCTGTAGATTGTCCAAGCAAATCCTTTTTGTCAGTAACTTTTCTGACGTCTGAGTCTTTGAAACTGCTTGGGCTCATCTAGCTGATTTGACTCTCCTGACACACGCACAGAACACAGAAACTAAACCTCGTCTGGTCATATTCGAGTGGCTATTAGCCATTTTTGTAGTCCCAAGTTTACGCTCTGGTGCAAACCATACATACATTGACCATAAACGTCTGTGAAAGTCCTTTAAGACCAAAATAAATCAAAGCTGTCAGAATCACATCCATGCTTAACCGGTCAGACTACTCTCCAGTTTGCACCAATCAACCCTAAATAACTGCCCATAAAATTTTTTTTTTAAAATGTGGGACATTGCATGTTCATTAGGAAGATGTCAGAACACAAAAATGTCTCTGAAGCTTATGTGTTATTTATCTTTCAAGTTTGTCTTAAGACTTTCATGGCCCTATATGTTATTGTTGCATTCATCTGTTCATGTAGTTATTATAGCACCATTTACAATGTGTCTCAAAAGAGAAGTCAACCAGTTCACTCGTGTCCCAACACTGAAATACCACATGGAATTTTACTATTCACTACTGTCATAAATATGACCAAAAGAAGAAGAAGAAGAAGAAGAAGAAGAAGAAGAAAAAAGAAAATTGCTTTGTTCAGTCACTATCCGAAATGAACAGGCAATATACATGCCGTCCTAGTTGTGTCACTATCTAAGCATTTATTTGACCTTTACATGTTCTGATGCTTTTTACACAGTTGTGGTGCCGCACTGGACAGTGTTTCAGCGATACAGTTGCTTTGCATTTTTCAGTGTATCATGTTTTGCAGAACTAAATAAGTGGAGCGACGCTTGCGAACCGGTTCAGTCATACGACAGCTGCACATGATATGTCACATGCCCCACTGTCTACATCTACTGTTCGCGCCCCCTCAATTTGGCGGTCTATTTGGTCTAACTGCAAGAAACTCCAAACTCCCCCTCTCTGTTCTTTCAGCCCCACCGCCACCCCGGCATCCACCTGCAGGCTCCGACTGGGGGTTCAGTATGTTTTGCTCATCCTTCCTCTATATCTATGTAAACTTATCTCGAGGGAGTGATGAGGACGGAGCCTGGACGCCAAACACATGACATGTATCGGCTTCTTCGCTGTTTCAATAAACGTTTCAACATGAGTTGTCTAGCTGAAATAATTGTATCTACAGATTTTATTGCTTGCTGCTCTTTTGTGTCACTACTGGGAGGAAATGTCATGGTTTGGGGTTTTAGTTCAGTCATCTCCTGTTTTATTTTTTGGTTTCTCTCCACTCGTCTCATGTTTTGTTTACCGTCCTGTCTATGTTTGCTTTGCCACCTTTTTTGATTGCTTGAGTTTCACCTGTCCCTTTTTTGTTTAAGTCTGTTTCTCCCTGTTTAAGTTGCAAATTTGTCTGTTGCAATGATTGGCCCTGTGTTTTCTTTTCTTATGATTCTTTGGACTTTCTGCCGATGTTCCCTGTATGTAACGGAGTGTTCCTGTATGTTTTTGTTTCTTTTTTTTTTACAGACGTGGCTCAGTCTGTGTTTTTTCTGTTTTGTAAACCTGCTATTTTATCCAGATTCCAGCTTTTTTTTTCTTAAATTAAAGCTTGCTTTGTTTTTTCAGCCTTTCTGTTTGGAGTGCTGCATTTGGTCTTTTGCTAAATCAAAAGAGGAAAAGTAGAGAAACTATTTTGGCAGTATACATGCAGCAGAGTCCATGCAGTCAGAGTTTTAAGTGGGTTCTTCATCCTCAGCCGAGTGGCCTGCAGAGAGTCTGGATGTGGAGGTGTCAGAGACAGGCCTGCACAGACACAATCAGAAAACTACTTGTGAGAATAGAAAGTTATAACCAGGTAACTCTGTTTTTTCTTGTAAGCATAATGTCTTTAACATGTCACAACATGGAGACTTGAGGTTTGCTCTTGTGCTTGCAAACAATTTAATGTAGACTTTACAGACTCAGTTAAATCGCTAATTCTTACACACAGTCCCGAGGCAGAAAACCGACTCTTACTAGTGACCACTGTGCAGGACCTTTCCACTAAATCCACCTTGTTTCACTGGATACACAGTTACAACCACCGTCCATTTGAATTGAATGTGTTTAAAATGTGTTTTTGTTTAAAAGTCTTTCTCTTTCCTTTGTTTCTTGGCTTTTAGCTCAGCCGCACTGAAACAGCTGTGAACAACTTGAACCCAGTGTTTGGAGTGAAGTTTCAGGTGGACTACCACTTCGAGGAGATCCAGAAGCTTCGCTTTGCCATGTTCGATGAAGACAAGTGTGCCACACAACTGTACGAACATGACTTCTTGGGAGAATTCATTTGCACACTAGGAGTGGTATGAAATAATTCATCGTCTTCAGTCTTATAGGCCTCCTAGTGTCACCTGGTGGCCCCCCTCTAAGAAACCATGGCTCAAACTTTCTAGCTGAGGCTCCAACGTGTGCTGTTGTTTAGATGAAGAGGAAACTGAATTAGTACAGCCGGCCAACTTATGTTGTGTTTTTATCATTATGATGTCAGGTCCCAGTGTTCATACGTGAAAATATTTTTTGCTACACGGTAAAACTGGTTTAGATATTTGCGAAAATGTGGGCACAAGGTGATCAAAAGCTGCAGCTGCCACACTGCACAAACTAACGCATGCTCACTTTTATGTAAAAGACTAAATAAAGGACTTGGAGGATTCCTTGTTGCTGAAATGTGTAGGCCTAAGGTCAATATTTGAAAAGCAGAAGGCAGTGTGGGAACTGTGGGAACTGCTAAATTAAACTAAAGTGAGATGACTGAGGCCAGAATAAAAATTTTCAGTGTTTCTTACCCGTATGTCTTCAGTATTATTTTGTCTCATCCCTTCTTAAGTGACTTCAATCTTGTGTGTCTCTTAAATTGTCCTCTAGATTGTGTCCAATAAGAAACTTCACAGACCATTGGTCTTAGCCAACGGGAAGCCAGCTGGCAAAGGTTCCATTACGGTAAGAATCAGCTGTCAGCTTTAAAGGGACTGTGTAACTTGAACTCTCTTCTTGAGACACACACACACACACACACACACACACACACACACACACACAAACACACACACACACAGACTCACACAGTGTACCAAATCTGAGGTTGCTGTAGTTGGCCATGTGGATGCAGTGGCCGCTGTTTGCTGGAAGGCATGTTTACTGTTGTGATAATACTGAAGCTGCTGTTGGCACTTTTGGCAACTTATTGTCGCTGATGTTCCAGCTGATTTTGATGTTCAAATATGTTAATTAAACAAATATTTATTAAATATGTTAATAGCTACTAATTTGTTGCAGCTAATGTTGTGCTGTTATATTATTTTAGATAACAGCTCAGGAGCTGTCTGACAACAGAATCATCACTTTGACCTTCAGTGGGCGTAAACTGGATAAGAAGGTAGGCAGTTAAACACACACACACACACATAAACACTCAGATGCAAAAGAAGCTTTCATACTCTGAGTGCATTGGTGCAACACATACTGCCTCAGAATACGGTTCACCTTTGTCCAACAGCTAACGGGCTTTGTATGTGACCTGCTAGTTGTAAACAAATATCATGCGGGATTTCTATTCATTTTTTAGCTTGTTTTTAGTGTTTGAGATATCCTGCGCCATGCCAAATGCTGATGTATGGTGAAAGGAAGAATGACGGCAGGTTCGAAACAGCACAGTTTGAACTGAGTGAATTGAGTGATTTGATAGGAACCTACTGTGCTCCCTCATGTGATACCTGTGTTAGAATTTGAACGAGGGGAGGAAGAATTAGAACAAACAGGATTCATCCTCTAAGCTGTCTGTCTGTGCAGGACTTTTTTGGGAAGTCAGACCCCTACCTGGAGTTTCACAAACAGGGAGAAGACGGCAAATGGATGCTAGTGCACAGGACAGAGGTGAGTAGATTAAAAGTAAGCTAATTTAACTGTCATTATCGCCAACCATGAAGGGTCATTGTCAGCAATCCCCATCTTACTGAAGTTCATATACTGTAACTTTTATAATAAGTGTAGGAGGTCGGATGAAACAGATTATAGCCCTGGGTTTAGGTAATTCTACTGTGACTATAACTGCATTGTACATCTGCTGCTGTGCCTATTTTTGTATCTGTGACTTTAGGTCATAAAGAACACTTTAGATCCAGCGTGGAAACCCTTCACTGTGCCGCTCATTTCTCTCTGCAATGGCGATGTGGACAGAAACATCAAGGTTAGTGCTTGAGGTTTTTATATGTGACAAAACTGGCGGAGAATGGAATTTCTGCTTCATTAAATGTTGGCAATAACATTACAGATTGAAAATGGAAAGAAGGATCGGATGTAGCATCTTAACGCACTGCTTGACATTTCACTGAAATTTATTTGATCTCGTTGTTTTGATGCTGCATTAAAATCACATCTGTACTGTTTCTGTACTGAACAGTTTGTTAAATAACAACAAATGTGTTTAAAATTTTGGAAAGGATAGTATTCAGGATGATTGTACTAGCAAGTTTAACAGGTATGGATGAATAAAAAGGGGGAGTATACCGAAGAAATAAGCCCTTGAGTCGGAAAAAGGAAGCTACACAAGCCAACAACGCGATGGCAGAGGTGATTGTAATGTGTGACCTGTGCACAATGACAGGTTCTGTGTTACGACTATGACAACGATGGAGGCCATGACTTCATCGGAGAGTTTCAAACCACGGTTGCCAAGTTGAGTGAAGCCCAGAACTCAGAGGAGGTAAAACATATTTGACATCAGTGTAATTAAGCATGTGTTTGAAATTTTGAGGAGTAGATACAGAAGCTATGAATTTACTGCCGCACACTTTTTATTTATTTATTTTTGTTTTAAATTGCCTTAATATTATCGTTGGATTTTTTAAAGCTATAGGTGAATGTTTTTGGGGGGGGTTGCCTTGGCACAGAAAAGTTTGACAAATGCTTTAGTTGACTATCAAAACCACTGGTTGACACTTTGCATTTTTAAGGACTAATCATTCTTTCTGTGGTTTCAGCACAGTGCAGTGATTAAGCAGTGGCAGTGTACAGCAGGCAGTTGTTGACAAGTCATAATTATCATGCATGAATTTAAAAGTGCGCAGATTGGAGCACAACAAGAGGGAGAGGCAGAAAGAAACGTGACTGTATGTCCAAATACTCGACTAGAATCAACAGAGAGGAAAAACTTCACCAGAGCGGATAAAGATTTGTTTAAATATGCATTTTCTACGTTACACAAGGTCAGGAAGGTTACTTTGGAAATGTAATAGGTTACAGATTACTAGCTACCTTATTTAAAATTT
>JAQLOL010000023.1:5671921-5685387 GCA_029783665.1 Naso thynnoides
ACTTTGGAAATGTAATAGGTTACAGATTACTAGCTACCTTATTTAAAATTTTTAGGTAATGTAACTATTTCAGTTGCTTTATAAAAGTAATGTCACTTATTTGATTTTTTTTAAATTACTTTTCTAGATTTCTTACAAATGTTTTCAACTGTTAACCATTTTCAAATGTTTAAACCAGGCGAGTTAATGGCAGACATGGGCTGCAAATTCAAACAAGTGAATCAAACTTTACTGAATGACCTTGACTGGAAATGGCAAAAGAAGAAATTGTGCGCATCAAAACATGCAAAGCAATAAAATGAGTATTACTCAGCATATAGCCTGAACTTTTTACAGAAAATATTCAGAAGTAATCCCCTTTTTAAGCAGTAACATTTTCATAAGTAACTGTAATTTAATTACGCATCCTTTTCCAGTAACTGCAACTGATTACAGTTACATTTGTGATTAAATTACATAATTTTGTTACATGTAACTAGTTAGTCCCCAACACTGATGTTATGCCATGTGAAAAAAAAGAGAAGAATCTGAGGTATTTAGACTCAGAGTCAAAGTGTATGCACACAAGACGTTAACTGTACCAGTACAAGTAGTGCGGACATACAGGAGACAGTACAGAAGCAATGGATGAAAGTGAAGAGCTGACGAGCTGAGTGTAAAATGTCCTAAAACTTTACATAAGCCATTCAGATTTTCGCATCATCACCAGGCCAGACTTTGAAATTTTCCCCACTAATTCTGATCGAAGTATTTTAAAAATTGTCTCAGCTACATTGCCTAACCTTTTCTTTCCTGGAGTGTGATGAGTAGCTAGTGCAGCTATAGATTTTTATTCTTTTTTCCCCTCAATTGCAGCAAATTTTAACTTACCTGAATTTTATCTATAACTCCTCCTCATATCTATTTATATAATGTTTTTAGCTTATTTTTGTCATTATTATAAAAGAGATGTAACCACTGATTTTCAGCTGAATTAGAGACAGTGATCTGGATTTAAACCATTACATCATACAGTGTGTCATGCCACACCTCTGCAGCTGAATCACTCTGATAGAAACGCTGCTAGTTTGATTTTGTAAAAATGAACCTTTTTTGTTTTTGTTTTTTTTTTAAATCCAAACAACATTTATCTACTCTTGCACAAAATAACTGAGTAACTTAACTGTTTATTTTATTATTTAGCTGCTCTGGTTTGGCTACAGCTCTGCCCCATGCTGACTAATTTGCAGTTTAAATGCATTATTTTCCATCTATCAGCAATGAAGCCGGAATAATCATTTACAGATTTGCATTTTCGCATTTTTCACACATTATAGCCTCAGAGGACTGGTTGGGTCTCAAGTCTAAGCTGCTAATGACTAAATACTACTGAGATTTGTTTTTATCCCTTTTGTATTTCTTGCCTGCCAAAGATGTGAAGATGCTGGGATCCGAATACTGTTGATTCATTAGTAGCTCTGTCATGAGTTTGCGTGCGCATCCGTGTGTGAGTAAATGTGTGTGTGTTCATTTGTGAAACTGTGTGTACATGTGCCAAAGCTGCCTCATGACTTGTTTTCCCACTGTGTCCCTTCATGTATGGTAATGCTGTCAGTGGGGAGGGAGGGGGGAGACGCAAAATAACTAGTAAAGGAAGACAGAGGCAGGATGGAGAGCTGGGGGATGGAGGGAGAGACAGTGAGTGTGTTGGTGTGTGTGTGTGTGTGTGTGTGTGTGTGTGTGTGTGTGTGTGAAAAGAAGGATGAGAAAATGAGAGGTGCTTTGAGATGTAAAACAGCCTTTAGCTGAGCCTTAGTAACACGACAAGGCATTTAGAGCTACCTGTCAGATGAATCTCCAGCTGACTTCAGGCGTGTGACACTGTGTAGGACTGTGTGCATGTGTGTGTGTGTGTGCCCGAAATGTCTCTTTTTGATCAACATTGCTGTCTACATTGTGTTTGTGTGACTGACAGTATTAAAGACTTTTAAGGCCCTGACAGACCGGGCTGACAGTCGGTTGTTTTGCGATGTTTATTGTTCCCCTGACAGTAGTCGGCCCCTGTTGCCAATTCAGCTTGTTGAATCGGCAGCGAGACGCATCAGTGAGCGAAAATATTCGGGCTGGCTATCCCTCTGCAAAGATACAGTCTCATAGTCAGTGTTTTGACTCTGGATGACTCTGATAAGTTCAAAAAGTGGAACTTAACAGGGAAGACAAGAGGGTATCTTTAATACTGTAGGGTTTATTTAACTCCAGCTCTAAACGCGTTTGGGAAAGCCCTTTGAGCCCGTCCCTGTGGTATCCATGACTGATGTGTCCTTATTTTTCTCTTTAGCCACTTCCTTTCTTTTTCCAAAACCAAAAGACCAAGGGCAGAAAACAACATTTTTCAGATATGTTCTTCATTTGAAGTAGTCATATAATAAAATCATTTAAGTGATGCAAAGAGTGTCGTAACAATGCCTAAGTCACGGCCCCTTCTTTTGGGCCCCATGGGACCTTAGTATGGGAAATATTTTTTTAATCCTGTTTGACTTGTGACCTGAATTACAATGTGCTGTTTGTCAATTTAAATGATAATTTTTCATGTGAAGAAAGTCTGTTTGATGTATTAGCTTGTGAAAATACGTCATTATTAGGACTGCAGCACAAATCTTGTAACTGATGTAATAACAGTTTCCCTCCTCTGACTTACAGAACCGACTAACTCCCTTTTGAATAGCTGCAGCTCTTAACATGACCTGATTCATAATGGTTTTCACCTTTTTTAATACTCTTTCCCTCGTCCTGGGAAAACCCTGTGAAATCTGCCAAACTGACGGCCACATCTGTGTTGATGACATGTATTGTCCGAGATGAGACATGTAGTTCACTGAGATGTCTCACAAAAAATGTCGTTTTACTTTACTGTTTGATGACAAAATTCCACTTTTTTTTACATGAAAAATTATCCTCAAATTGCCAACCATTATATGCATATTTTAGGGCACAAGCCAAGCAGGATCAAAAAATAATTTGTCCCTATCTAATGTACCGTTCATATTTTTTCCAAATTAGGGTACCATGGCTGAAGAAGTAGAGGGGCAGAATTTAGCCACTCTATGGCAACATTGGTTGTATAGCCGCAATCGTAGGTCTCCTGGTTTCTGTCTTCAGTAAGAAATGCAGAATACCACCACCTGCTGGTCTGTAGAGTTATTTCCTACCTTAGCACAGAACTGCTAAGTGCTGTGTAGTAGGCAACTGGACTTGTTTTTATTTTTTTTTAAATTTCCTCCTCCCGTCTAAGAGGTCTTCTTTGCCTCTGAACTTACAAGGGACACCGAGACAATCCTTTAATGTTCTGAAGCTATAACACGAAAGCAAAAGCCAATAATGACCTGGACACAGCTGTTTGTTTGTTTCTGGAAGCAGCTTAAAGAGCTGTTTCTGGGACATATGTCGACTTTTACATTTGTTATATAGTGTCAAAACATCGGCGGATACCACTGACCACTGAAAACAAGCGACTATTGTGTCTTTACCGTCTCAGTGCCCCTTGTAATCCGTTATGGAAGCTAACAGTAATGCCAGCAATGAGCTCCAGCTCTCAGGACTGCACAGTTCTTCATAATTATAGTATATAACATTGTTAGTGATTGTAAATATCCTTTTATACAGTTTAATGAGCAAAAAAAACCCAAACTTCTCCTTTGACTGGATAAGAGGTGAAACGTCTTAAAATAAAACAAGTCCATTTGCCTGCAGCGTAGCACTTACAGTTACAAGGACCTGGGTGACTGAAAATCTTTATCAAAAGAAGCACAGAACTTTTATGCTAGTTGGCCATCAGCTGTTGTCTTGGTGGTGTGTACAAGTGTAACTTGGTTGCCATGGCACAAGCAACATAAGGCTTCACAACAGTCGGCACTTGTCACTGCTTGTTCTTTGATGTCAGGTTGGTGTGTCAGGAATTTTATCCTCGTGCTCATCACGTAAATTAATTCCAAGTGTTTATAACAGTATGTTTGTAAAATTCCCACGTAAGATGCACACCACACCACTATAATATATTTTAAAATACATCTCCAAGTTTGGCTGTCAAGTTGTAGTTCCTGTAGGCGATGTGTGGAATACATGCATATCCAAGTCCCAGTCTCTCAGTCGTCAATTAATTTCCTCCAGCTCATCGCTTCTCCTTTCAACTCTGCTATCATCCACTTTTCCCATTATTTTCCCTTCTTTTTAACTTTTTCTCAATTTCCCCTCTTCTGATTCTGATACTTGTCATCTTTCTGTTCTCTGCAATTGTCTCTCTTTCTCTTGAGGTGGAGTTCGACTGCATCAACCCGAAGAAACAGAAAAAGAAGAAGAATTATAAAAACTCTGGAATTATCATTGTCAAGTCATGTAAGGTGAGAATGGATGAATAGTTGGAGCTTTGGTTTTGTGTTTTTTTTTTCCCAGCAGCATTTTTGTTTTCTTTACAATCTTAATCTCTGGTTGCATCTGAGACTGTGACTAATGGTAACACTGTTCTGGGCAGATAGGATAGTGTTGATAATTATGGTTAGGTTCTCCATGTTGGGCTATAATTAGCAGAGAACGCAGACCTGTGAAATCATATGCAAAGCTTCTTTCTCACACCTCAAATCAATTTTTTACGTTTCTTTGCATCTCTCTTCATTGATTTTTTTGCTAAGTCTTCAGGTTAAGCATAGTAGCAAATAACAACACAACTTGGTGCTTTTTGGAGTGAATATACAGTATTTCATATAAAATTCCCAAAGGTTTTGTCATTTTAAATTCAGTTACATTTGCATTAAACAATTAATTGTATCACTGAATAATCTGACGATTATTATCTGCCTAATCTGTGACTTGTTTTGTCTTTAATACGATTAAGAATTAGTTTCTTTAGTTTGCCACAATTCGAGGTGATGGTTTTGGGTGTCTTGCTTTGTTTTGCTTGATCAACAGTCTCAAAACAAAACAAAAAAACCTCTGCAAATTCTCATATTTATGGAGCTCTAATTTCTTAGCACTTTTGCTTCAAAAGCAAATAAATAGATTATTTGGTCATTATTATTTGAGATTTATGTGTCATTCTGCCAATGAATTAGTTGATAAATTAATAATTTCAGCTCTGGGCAGCATGGTGGCTTAGTGGTTAGCACTGTTGCTTCATAGCAAGAAGGTCCCGGGTTCAGTACCCGGCAGGGGTAGAACCTTTCTGTGTAGAGTTTGCATGTTCTCCCCGTGTCTGCGTGGGTTCTCTCCTGGTACTCAAAGTACTACAAAGACATGCAGGTTACCCGTGTGAGTGGTTGTTTGTCTTTATGTCATCCCTGTGATGAACTGGCGACATGTCCAGGGTAAACCCCTCCCTCGTCCAGTGTGAACTGGGAACCCCCCCCCGTGCGTGACCCTGCGAAGGACAATCGGTTACGGATAATGAATGAATGAATGAATAAATAGTTTTAGCTTCAAGATTTAATTTATATAATCAAAAATATCACTTTATTTTGGTTTCAGCTGTTAAAAAAATCTTTGCTTTCAAAGCGAATGCACGTGTGAAATATCAAGACGATAAGTTATATCCATTGAAACTCTGAGCTCGGGAGAAAAAATAAAACGTGACTGTGAAGTCATTCAGTCTCTGCTCGTGTCTTCTCACCTCATTACGACCCATCTTACACTCGACTCAACAAAACATTTGATTAAACCATTGTGGTTTTGATCAGCTGACACGCTTCTAACCAGGCGTTCATAACTCTGTCTGAATAACCAATTAGTGCGGCTCCCACAGAGGACACATTAAGCTGGAACACTGAGTCTTTAGATGCCTATTGGAATGACATTAAAGCTGCGTGCGTATGATGACAAGCTCTCATAATTGATTCCTTCCCTTCTGCTTCTTGCCATGCGCACATTTACAAACAAGCTCACTCGTGCACATGCACACATATCCAGCACATGCAGAAAAAACTGTTAATACAGTAATTATATTTGTCGGCTGCCAGCAAGGATTAGACTAATGACAGTAAAACCCATGCTAAATATTCATAGTAATTGAACGAAAATTGTTTTCAAACAAGATAATTGCTGCTTCACTGGTGGTAACTTGACTCAGAGGAACACGGGCTGTTTGTTTTAAATCAAATTTTAGGATTCTGCACGTGAAAAGTTTTAAGAATTTATTTTCATAATGTGCTGTGTTTACATGGGTCGTATACTGTAATGACTTTGGTGTGAGAGTCAGTCTGTAAACAAAGCATTCAAATGGTAAACTAGGTCAGAACTGCACATGAAAAAAAAATTTTTCCAATTTTTTCAGAGATTTAATTTATTGAGTGAGATGCAATTTTTAATACCTTGACCAGGGATAACTTGTATTGATGGGAACCCTGATATTTCCCATGTATGTATGTGTTTATATTGTTTTAATAATTAAAAAAATGATAATGTTCTGTTAAAAAAAAAAAAGTTCCCTACCATTTCATTTTTGTTCCTGCTTTGTCAGAGTAGGTAGCACTGTGCCATAAAACAAAAACAATTATGTCTAATTTTTCTTTTGTACTTTTTTTTTACAATTATGACTGCAGACCCTCTTCATCTCCTCATCTCCCTACTCTCAGGTTTTGAGTGTAATTTATTTCACAAGAAATAGACAAAAAATGTAAAAAAAACAAAAAACAAAGTTTCAGATATAGCATGTAGTGAAAACCATGAAACCCTTAAGTTAGACTCTTTCTCTCAGCAGATCAATACTCTTGTCTTCTCTGGCTTGCTGTTTTCTCACTTTGTCCTGTGATTCCTGTGACTCCAGATTACCAGAGACTACACTTTTCTGGATTACATACTGGGAGGATGCCAGCTCATGTTTACAGTGAGTACAATAGAAGCGTGCCTGTTTTTCTCCCTCTACAGTGATGTGATAATGAGATATGTTTTCCTGCGTGCTTTTGATCTTGAAAAAACAGAAAAACAGGCAGAATTCCTATTTTCATCTCTCACAGTTGAACCATGATCATTTACATACAGGAAGGAAAAGTATAAGTGACAGGGAGAAGCTACTGAGAGACGGATGGAGTAATGGGATTTTGTAAAACACGGAACTGTGGGTCTGTCTTGGCATTGCAGAAACAGGAGGGCGTATAGAGAACAGAGAAAAACAGCTGAATCCAAGAACTGATATTTTAAAATGCTTAAAATTGAAAGTAAGTGTTGAGAGAGAAAAAAAACAGGTAAAGCAGGACAGATTTTACCAGAGGGAGGAAGTGAGACAGAAAATTGCCAGAGTCTATTTTGGTCTCTTGTTAGGAGAAACTCTCTGGTGATGTCACGCCTTTGTGTGAAGCTGAGTGAGCGAGAGAGAGAGAGAGAGAGAGAGAGTACTGTTTTATAATAGCCAATCTCACGCACACATGCACACACACACACACACACCAAATGAGTTGTTGTTTTTATTATTATCAGCCGTGTTTTTTGTCCAACAAATACGACTGACCTGCTGCTGCTGAATTTCAGGACCGTTCGCATCGGCTTAGTGTTCATGTAACACACGCATGAGTACAAGCACACAATTTTCTGAAACCACATGCACACTGAGTAAAATGGAAAAAACACACTTACAATGCATGTACAAAGAAGGAACACACACACTCTGACAGCTGTACGCATGCATCTTTTTTTGCTTCTCTATCTCTCCGACAATTTCCCTGCTTTGTGAGCCAGAACCAGGCCTGAGATGAGGCAGGCTGCAGATCATGTAGTCTGTTACATGCTTGACTTTGTGGCATTTCCTTTAAAGTGTGATCGGACATTAGAAACCTGTTCACCTCCTTGTACTTTAATATTTGTGTTTATTGAGAGAAATTGTATTTGCATGATAAAACTGTATTGGCACTTTTCTAATAGTTAGTAGAAAAGCAACTGAATGATCGTATTTAAATTCTGTTTATTAAGACTATTTTTACAAGGGGTCATACTGAGAACAAGATCTGTATCTGCTTCTGAAAGAAAAAAATTAGGAGTGTTAAAGTTTGAATGAAACTGGGTTTATTTCAGTTAGAGTCAAAATGACCCCAGTTGTCCTCTTGTAAATACAAACACAAGTAATGTTTACCTGAAATTACTGAGAAATAAATGATACCACAATGAAAGGATGGGAGGGAGGCTTTTAAGTACTAATGGGTGTTTCACCTGGGATAGAGTGGCGTAGTCACGCCTCTTCCAGTGGACCCCATGGGATCCTGTTAAAGGGAAAAATATGAGCAGTAGTTGATGTATAACCACAAATTATTTTTTGATCCCATTTAAATTGTAAAAGTTGCAGTTCATCACACAACTGCTGACGTGTAAGAATTTAAAAGTACGTTTTTTTAGAAAGATGACACATCTGCTCGCAGCGTATATGACGTTTGAACAACGATCTCTTACAGAACTGACTAATCCATTTTCCCTCGTTCTGAAGGAACAAAAGAAACTGCTAAAGTTATGGCCATGTTAGCGCTGGTGACGTATATTATGTGAGAAGAGAGACGTAGGTCACTGAGCGGTCTCACAAAAAAATGTTGCTTTACTTTCCTGTGTGATGCCAAAATTCTATTCTATCTAATTCTTAACATTAAAAATGATCTTTCTAAATTGCCAACCATTGTATGTGTCATTCATGGCACCAGGCCAATTAGCAGATTAATTAGTAACATTATTTTTTCAGTTGGCATTAATTTCATAACTTTTTTAAAGAAATAAATGTACATAAATTTTTCTTACAGTAGTTTATTCTTGGGAATCCCAGGCAGCAGATCGGTATGATAAATATGTTGGTAGGGTGATGGTTAATTTAAAAAAAGTTAATTAACATGTTACAGCAAGAAAAACCCCCTTTTTTAAAAACATTTTTTTGTTTTTTTGATTTTTTTTCTTGAATGAACAAAAATAATATTTCAGAGCATTGTACATTGGTTGCACTGGTAGTTTTTAAGAGAATACAAGTTGCAGAACTCTCAAACAGCAAACCCATATCGCTGTCTATGGAAAAAGTTAATAGTATATTTCCTTCTGGAGCCCAGGCCAAATTTTAAGCCCCGCCCACATCGCACAAGTGTCTCTTGTAGCATCTTGTATCTGCACTTAAAAACCCTTTTGTACTTTTTGAGGGTGAAGCAGTGGTTGTGTGGAAAATATTTTTGGCTCAAGGTCACGTAGGCCCACCACAAGTTGTTGTTCAGAAGTGACTTTTTTGTCCTCCTGTGCAGACATGCTCTCAGTGTCAGAGGATGTTCTGCGTGTCTGCTGGGGGCAGATAGCCAATAGATCCTCTGTTAAATTCACAGCATTGTGTCAGAGGCACATGCACACACACAAACGCAGACGATGACAAGCGTCACTGTCAGCCTGTTTTTTTCACCTTATCGTCTTGTTGGAAATGAGGCTTTAAAGCAAAGAGCATAGTGGTGTTGCCATAGTTACACTTTGTTCCATGATGAATAAGTGAGGGAGAAAAATATGTACAAGAGCACGAACAAGGGCTTTAAAGCAGAGTGGTTTAGTGTTTGTTCGTATGTATGAATGTAGCTGTTTTTGTCAGCAAAGAGGATTTTATCCTTAATGTACTCTCAATTCAAGTAGGTTTAGTTTTAGTAAGACGGTCTGTGATGACAAAACATTTACAGCTAATGAAGAAAATCTACATGACGTTTACATTGACTTATGAATGGAAATAAAAGTGGGTTTTTTTGTCACAAAACAAACATAAGATAATTGTAAACAGTCGCCTTGACAATCCCATGTTACTCCTGTTAATCCCTGGCGATCTGATAGAGTATTGGTGATGGTGTGACCGTTATTACAAGATGCACAAGTAAAAATGATGCTTGCGTTCACAATCCAAGGACTACCAGGCTCTGCACTCCAACACAAGAACAAGGTTGTTTCTTTACTTTCATGCTTTCTACATTAATTATCAACAAGTGAAGATGCAGATGTATTTCATTCTTTGACAGTCTTTGAAGACCACATTACATGTCTCTCATTTTGAAAGTAATGTCCATGGAAACATTAAAAAGTCCTCAACTACCAACAACATTTTGGCGGCAGTGTTGCTTAATTAGCCAGTGTGCTACAGCTAATAAAATCTGATAATCTCAGGTTATTTCAAAAAGCAATGATGTTACTTGCCGACTAGAAAAAAGAAGCTCCCTTTGTCTATCTCAGTTTGAAATCATAACTACAAAGCTAACTAATTTTTTTTAGTGGTAAATCTGATTTGATGTCATTCTAAATTGTATATGTAATATTCTAGAAGAGAAAGCTTGACAGGCATGAAACAGTAACCGATGGAGGAAGGTGTTTAGCAGACAGTCAACTGCAGCCAAATGTCAGGTTAAGATTTGTCTAAATATGACGTGAAACCAGAAGGCCTTGCCTCCTTCCTGCCATGACGTAGGGTCACCTAAATTGCTGAGAAGCTGAAACAGCACCTCCTCTTCGCTTTGCTCTGGTCAGCTCTTGATGACCAGACACAACTAGAGTGTGAAGTTTTTGACTTTTCCAGCCGGGTTGCGCTTTGAAGTTTAGGACTCTACATGCAGCCCTCTTTTCTTTTGGATGGCTGAGGTGAATGAGAGCACTCCTCTCTGTCATCAGCCGGCAGTCGAGTGCCTCGCTGAAAGGCTGGACAGTGCTGGGCAGCTCTCAGCCATGGAAATATTCACCGCTGAGTGAGATTTAGAATGTTGCTAAAAAAAGAGGAAACATCCAACTTACCCTGTTAAAATAGAAATATCACATTTTGCGGGATTTGCAAATGGATGCTGGGCTTTATTGATTGACTGACTGATTTCGTCTCTCAGGGCTTTGGTTGTAATGAGCAGAATCTCAGTGCAGTGTGAATCTTTGCCTGTTCTAGATGAGCAAATTTTAGGCAGAGTGGGAACTCTTAAATCCTCCCTGCTTTCTCCTAATCTTTTGCCTTTTGTCACAGACCTGCAGCTCTGTCACTGATGCACACATACGCACGCACACACCTAATACTGTCTTAACACAGATTTTTTTCCTCTCTCCAGCTTACACGCTCATTTATATTCGCACACACGTGAACCCGTACAGAAAACGTCCGTGTCCTATTCTCTGACTGGCCGATTTTACATGTAAATTCCCACTCCATGACTGTGGAACACATCCACACAAACAAATCAGCGTTTTATCACGCATACCTCTGCACAATGCACGAGACTTCCACCGTGGGTGTGCACACACGTACACATTTCTTCAAACACACATCTACCCTGCTTACACTGACTGACTGACTGACTCAGACACGCACAAGCGCACATAATCTCACGCGTACAATCCGTCACTGATGACATCTACTCCTCATGTACACACCGCCACTTTATCGTGCACACACATGCAGTGTGAAGCCTTAGCGTACAAAAAAGACACACATGCAGAAAGAGCTGTTTTGCAGTGTTCAATCAGACTTAGTATGGCTCTAATCCTAATCTCCAGGAAGGGAAAGTCTCTCCTCGAGGCTGCGAGCTGCAGGCGAGAGCATCGTTTCTCTGTTACACATTCCAACACAAAGAGACAGCCTGCTACTGCTGATGGGCTGTTTGTGAAAGACTCATTTCAACTGAATTACACCATTATTCATATCTTACGTTTGCTATCATTCAGAGCTTTGTGGAGCATAGTACTCGTATCCCTGTGGAGTTGTAGAGTAAATAAACTTTACGTGAATCAGAGCGCCGACAAACATCTTCTCAGCTCAAGATGCTGATAAAAACGATATCAGTGAGGTCTCACACCTGGGTTTTTGTTTGTTTGTTTCTTTTTTTTTGTTTGTGCTTTTCAGTTTTTGCCCAGTCCCCACTGAAGGCCAGTGATCTCAGGGTGTCATAATAATATTTAGCGAATAGATATCACATGACACTGCCAGAATATTAGATGTTTCCTGATCTGCTTGTGACAGATAATGTTTCTTGATTCCAAAAGCATGATGGTATCTGAAGTTAGAAATTTCAATTAAAATTGCACATATGTGATGTTTTTTTAAACTATCAGTAGAAGTTTTTTTTTTGTAAAAATCAGGGACAGCGTTTAGATATGTTTCCAATAAGCCACACTGTCAATATGCAGCTCTGTCTGCCACCACTTTGAGTCTCTTAGGAGCATGAAGGCTCGATTTACTGAACAGAGGAAGTGCGTCAACCATCACTGTGCATCAGACCGTTCTGGCCTCCACATCGTCAGTTTGTGATAATGGACGTCTTGCCCGGTGTTATTCTGTTATTCTGTCTCCAATACAATCGTCTTTCAGATGAAACCCTTCTTCCAACGAAAGGCTTCTTTTTTTGTGAATTGCTGAAGTCAGTGTAAAATTAAAACCCCAGTTGGTAACTTTTGCCAATTAGCTGAGTTGTTAACAAGCTAACATTTACTGAAGCATGAGATTTGTTGGAAAGCAACCCCGCTGCAGCCTCCCCTCCTTGTTTTTGCTCCGGTTTGCGTTTTTTTTCCATTTGTTGTCGCTCTCTTTTAAGTCCAGTTTGAACTGAGATGAGGTGCTTTCAGGAACAGTTTCACTGGAGCAAACTGGTCCGTCAGCTTGAGCTTGAGCCGACTGATGGTGTCGCTGTTGTCCGCAGAGGCGAGTCAGAGCATGAGGCATGAATAGCTAATCAGCTCGTACCGATGTCACCTGTCGCTAAGAAGCGCAGCGTAGACTGGCCAATCAGGACAGAGAGTACACAGAGCGTCACTGATTGTGCAAATAGAATGGTGGTGATAGGAATTTATTAATCCTGAATACAGAGGCATGATGGGAAAACACAGAGTTCTGGTGATACTCTCAGACCATGACACTCACTGATAGCTGTCTGTGGGTATTATGACATTTCTTCCAAATAGAACACAAAAAAGTTATTGATGTTTACCACAAAGTTACCAACTGTACCTTTAACATTACCATGGTTATACGTGAAAAAATTGTAAGCGAATACAACTGAAACATTTATTATTTGGTTTTAAAAACATATTGTGGCTTGTTGTGTTTGCAAAACTTGTCACAAGGACCCATCGCACAATCAACAAGAACAAATACCCACCTAAAGCGGATGTTCCTAGAAAGAAGAGTAGCAGTGGCCAGCCGCCGCTGGTTCTCTCTGGGAACGCCTCCCGGGGAGAGAGAAAATATCTCCAGAAGATGTTCACACACACTTATCCGTCCAACTTCCCTTCCCCATCCATCTCCGTGCCTGTTTAACTGCAAGATTCTGAGAGATGCTGGTGTGAGAGTTGGCTGATACTCAACAAGGCACAGCTGAGAAAACTCCAATGTGAATGTCGGTATGTCATTTGACTGTAATTTCGCAGTATCAGAATCTCTTTAATTTTTTGCAGCCGCAGATATTTTCTGCCACATTGCTGCTCCTCTGAAATATACAGTAATGAGATGATGCTCTGGGGGGGGGGGGGGGGGGGGGGGGGGGGGGGGG